>CAUYRT010084189.1:0-24513 GCA_963574885.1 Lepilemur ruficaudatus
CTTCAGAGGTTGGGAGCCGATAGCCAGTCCCTTCGTATCTGGATTCACACTTATCTCAAGGTTTTGTTGTAGCTGGCTGCCTGGAGCTTGACTCAATCTAAGAAGTAATAAAACCTGAACCTATATATTTCTAAAAACTACTGGGGGCCAAGCATGGTGGCTCATGCCTGTAATCCTAGCACTCTGGGAGGCCGAGGCCGGCGGATTGCTCAAGGTCAGGAGTTCGAAACCAGCCTGAGCAAGAGCGAGACCCCGTCTCTACTAATAATAGAAAGAAATTAATTGGCCAACCAAATGTATATAGAAAAAATTAGCCGGACATGGTGGCGCATGCCTGTAGTCCCAGCTACTTGAGAGGCTGAGGCAGAAGGATCACTTGAGCCCAGGCGTTTGAGGTTGCTGTGAGCTAGGCTAACGCCACGGCCCTCTGGCTGTGGGCAACAAAGTGAGACTCTGTCTCAAAAAAAAAAAAAAAAAGAAAGTGCTGGTAGATAATGCTTTATGTATTTTTAAAAATTTGGCTTATGCTTTAAAAAAAAAAAAGAGAGACAGGGACTTGCTCTGTCACCCAGGCTAGAGTGCAGTGGCATGATCATAGCTCACTGCAGCCTTGAACTCCTGGGGTCAAGGGATCCTCCTGCCTCAGCCTCCTGAGTAGCTGGGACTATGGGTGCATACTACCTTGCCTGGCTAATTTTTTAAATTTTTTGTGGAGATGGGGTCTCACTATATTTCCCAGGCTCATTTCAAACTCCTGGCTTCAAGTGATCCTCCTGCCTCATCCTAGCAAAGTGCTGGGATTATGAGCATGAGCCACTTCACCTGCTCTGGTTCATACATCTGATGAGATTCAAAACACCAGATACCTTGAAGGTTTAAAATGACCTCCTATACCTTTTTTATGCCAAATTTTAGCAATTGGATTACTTGGAGTTGTTACTACAATCCACCCTCAATCATTAACCTCAATTTTTTTTTTTTTTGCCTACTTATAATGCACAGTGATCATCCCAACTTAAGTGTTCATTGTGGTAATATAAAGATTACAAATAAAAACGAAAATGAGCTAGGTAGATGTCCAGTAAGGACAGATTCATGAGTTCAGCTGGCCTCATCCGTTTTTGTGTTCTAATTGGAATCTGTTGACTATACACATTTTTAGCTCTATATTTTTGGCCAGATGCTACCGAATGAGATCATTTCCTGTTCAATAGCTATATCAGGTTAAGCATTAACTTAAATGATTGAGTTTATATGTCATGGGACGTTTTAGACATGCAGTTGTTTTTCAGATATCCTCATTTTGCCCAGTGATGTCTTTTCTACTTTAGTTCATCTTTGATATGGTGGAGAGGGGTTGAATATGTGATATGAAATATGTTTTTATAATTGAGAGATTTATTTACTTTCTTGGGAACTTGTTTGAGAATTCAGTTTCAATATTTCAGTGAAAGCAGATTGGTGTACTTTAGTGGTGTCCAGTTTAATGATTTTATCAATTATTGGAGTTTGGTAGAGGCATTTAAATATATTTGGCCTATCATGGTGGGTTGCATATTTAAAGGACTGGGCTTCTACTTTTCTCCAGCTGTCTTCTGCCTTTGGCAGATCCCTCCAGTGTGAAGTGCCAGGTCATGCTGCCACCTTCATTGTTTGCCCTTCCCTATTGCCAGGGATTAGACAGAAAAACAGAAGCTGGGCTCCAGTAGAAGGGCGCCAACCTCCTGGGCAGGAAGAATGTGCTGTCTTGTTTCTTACCTATTGCTGCTGGACTTGGTGTCCCTGCTACCTTTGCACCCAGGGGTAGTGCTGGCTGGTAGTCCACATGCAACATGGCCAGGGGAGCACTTCGGTGTTGTCTGATGACATTTGGGTTTAGCTTTGGATTATCCCTGTGGATAGGTATTATGGGTTGAATTATGTCCCTTTAAAATATGTTGAAGTCCTAACCCCCAGTGCTTCGGAATGTGATCTTTATTGTAGGTAAGGTCTTTACAAAGTTAAAATAGTGTCATGTGGGGCGGTCCCAATCCAATATGACTGGTGTCCTTATAAGAAGGAGAAATCTGGACACAGAGATACCCATAGAAGGAAGATTATGTGAAGAGACACAGGAAGAAGACAGCCATTCAAACCAAGGAGAGAAGCCTGGAACAACAGCTCCTTCCCTCACAGCCCTCAGAAGGAACCAACCCTGCTGACACTGTGATTTTTGGACTTCAGCCTCTAAAACTGTGTTATGATAAATTTCTGTTGTTTAACCACCGTCTGTGTTGCTTTGTTACTGTAGCCCTAGCAAACTAATACAGTGAAGTTGAATCATTTCAACTCAGCAGCAGTGTGTGTTTGAATCTGTGAGTGACCGTTTCACCACAACCTTCCCAACAACGTGTATTATGATATCTTGAATTCTCTTAATATCCAGCACATGCCTGGCTAAAGCAGTATTCATGTTTGTTGAATAAACGAATGATTATATTAAATCTATGAACTTTTTTGCCTTTTTGCAAAAGCACCACCCAGTATTCCCTGCTGGTATCTCTGTGAATACCCAGTCGACACCTCCTCAATGTTGACAGTTCGCTCCCCCAGATCCTCCCACCTTCTTTCCATGCCCCCACCCCGAGCCCAGAACTAAGGAGGGTCTTCGCGTACATCTAACTCTACTATCATCATGAGTAGAGGGCATCTTTGCACATCAGGCTAATTTCCCCTTAAGCCCCTTGCCTCCTCACAGGGGCTGGTTTAGGAAACCTCTGTTCTCCTACTTCAGTAAATTGTTCAGATCCTGGGTGTGAACAAATTGGCAACCTAAAGTTGCAAAAGGCAGTTGACTGCCCTAACCCCAGGGACTCTCTGGAAGGCACCCCATGATGACAAAGAGTTCTTGCTTTGAGTATAGCTGGATAAGCATTCAAATGTAATCTCTGTCAAGTTAGGTGCTGTGTGGATACAATCCCTGCCCTCCAGGATTTATGCAATAGCAGGAAAGACAGTAGAATACTCATTGCTATAGTGGGAGGCAGCATTGATGATAAAGGCTGCATTAGAGTTATGGGGAAGCAGCGGAAGACATTTATTTTGCCTGGGACAGCCAGGAAAGGCTTCGTGGTGATAAAGCACCAGAGGGAGGTGAAGGGAAATATGCTCTGTGCAAGGAGACAGTGTACACAGAACTCAAAGTTATGGTCAGGTTGTCCCCAACAATATCCTTCCTCATAAAGTGAGCCTGAAAACAGGCTGACAGTGGGTATGCACCAGTGCAGTGGACCGCTTAGTCACAGTCAAACTGTGTTCGCACTGCATGGGGCCTGGGCCAGACTCTTGTTAAATACTTTGCATGTCGTCCCTACTGGCAAACCAACAATATTTCCTTTTCTCTGCGTTATCACTTTCTCTTTCCTCTCTTTTCCATGCCCCCCCCCATCTTCTCCTCTCTTCTTATCTTTCTTTTCTCATTTCTTGTTTTCTTTCTCCAAAACTGATTGCAAGAAATAGAAAGTACAGGTTTGAGGTTTTACTCATGAACCTTTCTTATTTCCGATTATAAAAGCAATAATGCTTGTGAGAAAAACACTGAAAGTACAAAAAAGGTATAAAGAAGAAAAAATTTTAAAAGTCTTTATTAATCCCATTCAAAACAAACAACTGGATAGTATTATCAAAAAGACAAAATATAACAAGCGTTGGTGAGGGTGTAGAGAAAAGGGAAGCCTTGTACGCCATTGATGGGCATGTGGATTTGTGAGACCATTATGGTCAACAGTATGGAGAATCCTAAAGAAATTAAAAATAAAATGACTATATGACCCAGCAATCCCAAAAGAAATGAAATCACCACCTTGTAAAGATATCTGCATTTTATGTTCATTACAGCATTATTTACAATAGCCAAGATAGGCAACAACCTAAGTGCTGATGGACGAGTGCATAAAGAAACTGTGCTATATATACACAATGCAGTATTATTCAGCTTCAAAAAAGGAGATCCTGCCATTTGCTGCAACATAAATAAACCTGAAGGACATATGTTAAGTGTAGTAAGCTAGGCACAGAAAGAAAAATATTGCATGGTCTCACTTATATGTAGAATCTAAAAACAAAAAAAAAAAGAAATATATAGAGATATAGAATAAAACAGTGGTTACCAGGGGAAAGGTAGGAGATGGGAAATGTGGAGATACAGGTTGAGAAATACAAGGTAGCAGATTTGTAGGATGAAGAAATCTAAAGATCTAATGAACAACATGATGACTATGGTTAATAAAAGTATATCGTATTCAGAAGGAGAAAAACCCCAACTTGTTAACCTTTTGGTGGTTTGCCTACCGAGCCTTTCTGCTGTATATATAAATGAAAACACTTAAATAGTTGTATTCATATTTTATATATATTATCCTGATTTCTACAATGAAAGTTAAACCATGCATCTCTTTTCTGATGTTTTAAAAAGCAATTATAATAGTCACAGAGTCCATAATAGATAACATAATGTAATTTATCTTCCTATTGTTGAACATTCATGCTGATCAAAGTCTTCATCGTTAACAATGTGACAAATATCCTTATTTCTAATTACTAGATTCCAAAACTAGATTCCTAGATTCATGTTCATCTTTTATATCCCTCTTTCTTTGATTAGATCATTGCTTATCATCCAAGGAGTGGAGAGTGTATTGTTTTGAAAAAATACTCCCAAGGTGATTCTGATGAGCATACTCCCCTCTCCCCAAGCCTGGTGAAGAACCACAGGATCAAGGCAATGAAATCACTGTGGTAACTGGGAGAAGATACGAGAAGGACAGGAACCATAATAAAGGCCCAGATAACTGTGATATCTTTTTTCACGGAGTTTACTTAATTATTCAAGCTCCATGTGCTTGTGTCTAGAATTCACAGTTGAAGCAGATGTCATCAGAGTATTTTTTGTAGCAGGCAGCAGTGGAAAGCTGGGCTGCTGCTCTTCCTTCCAGAACTTTCTTCCAGTGACCAACCTGGAGGGGAGAAGGAGGACTGGGGCAGTGCCTAGCTGAAAAGTTCAACTTTGAAAACAGAATTCATGCAGTATTTCGTGTTTGGGTTGATTATGGAAGGAAACAGATAACGAGGTTCTTTGGGGGATATCAGGTGATCTGCTACCATGCAGAAAGAAGGGAGGGAGGGAAAGGGAGTTCTTGGTTGCTTTGCTTTTTAAGACTTTTTGCTCAACTAGAGCACAGACTCTGTGTGAGGATATCTGACTTTTTAAAATCAAACAAATGATCTCATTTTCTGAAGTCAGACCCCTCATTTGTAGAGGGTAAGACTTTGGCTCTCCTTAAGATTGTTCCCAGTTCTAATGTTCTCCTGTTTTCTCCACACTCATCTTGCATACGGGGCTTTTTAGAAGAGAGCAGCTCTACTTTCATAAGTCTGATATAGCCTAGGTATCTGCTGGGATCACCCTGTCCTTTGAAATCAAATAAAGTTGCCCCATACTTGAAAGTTGTTTCATACTTATTATGAAACAAGTATCACAGAAAACAAATAAGGCTAAGCATAAAATGCATACAATCTAAAAACAGCCTTCACCTTTTAGTCACCTGTTAGTGTCAACACGGATGGATAGAATCAGAAATGAATAAATTAGAAAATAATAATACAGTAAGAGCTGGTAAGTAAACCCAAAAGCTGTTCCCTCAAGATATATAAATGTTATAGGGAAAACTGTCAAAAAAACTCATCAAGAAAAGAAACAAAAACAAAAACATGCAGCTTTAGGCACGAGAAAGGTACTCACAGACATGGAAGACATTGAAGACTTGTAAGAGCTAGCCATACTGCAGGCAGTGTGTACCTTTCTGGTAGATTTCAATGATTATTATTATTATTATTACTATTTGAGACAGAGTCTCACTCTATTGCCCAGGCTAGAGTGCGTGGCGTCAGCTTAGCTCACAGCAACCTCAAACTCCTGGGCTCAACCAATCCTTCTGCCTCAGCCTCCCGAGTAGCTGGGACTACAGGCATGCACCACCATGCCCGGCTAATTTTTTATATATATTTTTAGTTGTCCAATTAATTTCTTTCTATTTTTAGTAGAGACGGGGTCTCGCTCTTGCTCAGGCTGGTTCCGAACTCCTGACCTTGAGCCATCCGCCTGCCTCGGCCTCCCAGAGTGCTAGGATTATAGGCGTGAGCCACCAAGCGCCTGGCTGATTTCAATGATTATTAACAAAACACAGACTCACTTTATCAGTGTAAAACTGATGAACAATCTTGGTCTTCCAGCTACTGTGCTTAACAAGGACAATGACCAAGCTGTGTCTAGATAACTAAAGCTTTCCAGGACTAAACAAAGATTTGGAAAGGTCTGAACAGACTCAGTCTACAAGGCTTCCTTGAGACATGCTAATGTATAGGAAGCAAGCTCCCTTTGAATATGAGCAGCACATTTGCCTCCCATGGGATTAGACAGGTTTGTGCAGCTGCTGTTTGCGAGCCCTGTCAGGGCACGACTCACGGCTGAAGCACATAATCCCTACCTTCTGTTCCATTTGCTTACAGCTTGCTGAGTTTTTGCAGCTGGTACTTCTATTTGAGCTGCTGTGTGACACTCTGCCCTTCTCGTTTGCAGTCTTCAGTTTTCTGTCTGTCTTCAGTTACTGATTTTCATTTTTATTGATACAGGCAGGTGGCAGAAACGGTAAGACCATTTATAAGGATTGGATGCATTTGTGGAACATTTATTTATGGGTCATATTAGATATTAAAACATTTTGGAAAACTACCATCACTAACTCACAGCAAAAATAATAGCTAATGTTTATTGAAATGTTCTGTGTTGCAAGGAAGTGTTCTAAGAAGTTGGTTTGTACTAATTCATTTAATTCCCAGAACAGCCTCACGAAGTGCTGATGCTATTATCATTCCCATTCAACAGTTGAGGAAACTTAGGCACAGAAAAATTAAATAATCTTCCTGAGGTTATACAGCATAATCAAGATTCAAACTCAGTCAGGTTGGTGCCAGAGACTGTACTTTTAACCACTACATTATTGCTGTGTCATTTCAAAAGAATGATAAGTCATAAATTATAGGAAAATATTGTGTACACTTTGGAATCTTTCTAAGCAATCTCTAGAATTTGACACTTGGGCATGGCAAAGAACACCAAAAACAAAATTAAAGACAAATGACAGACTGAGAGATATGTCTATAAAACATATAGAGACAGATTATTGATATCTTTAATATGTAAACAACTTTTCTAAACCAATACGAAAATGATAAACAACTCAATAGAAAACATGGGCACGAGATATAAATATACATTTCAGAAATACAAATGACCCGTAAATATGTGAAAAGATGTTGAATCTAATAATTAGCAAGATACCACTTTTTAGCTGACAAAAACTAAAAAGATTTATAACACCTAATGTTGTGAGAATTCAGTCAGAACAGTCACTCTCATGTATCACTGATAGACTTCCCTGGAATGTGATTTGGTAATATCTACTGCAATAAAACCCTGCAAAGTCACTTCCTGTCACTATTCCACAGGAATACTTACACATGCACAGTTACACAGAAGTGTTACATTGTTTTGTACAAATACAGCATTGTTGGTAATAGCAAAATGAATTTACATCACGATGACTAGTTATTATCAATTAATCATGGCACTTCTGTGTGGTGGAGTACCATGCTGTTGTAAAAGGGCAAGTTTCATCTATTTTCTAGACTTGGGTGTCCATGCCATACTGATAGGTTAAAACAAAACAAAAATAAGTTGCAAAACACTATGATCATATTTCTGGTATAAAGAAAAACTGTATACTACATATATATAAATATACTATCAAAACATGCAAATGTATGTAAAAATTGGCTCTAAAACTCATTCCCTATTGAGTGGGAAATACAGCATTTCTAGCCATTTTCTGAGGGTTTGGGGAAGAGGGTGTTATTATAAGCTTTGATTTCCTGCTTCCACTGAATGGACAGCCTTTTTATATTTCACTTCTGCTGTTGTTCGACTCTGCCTTGATCCTTTTTCCTTGATTTTCTAAAAAACTTGCTCACGCCAGGCTACCGTGAATGTTCGACTTTTACTGAGAATTTGGTGGTAACATTAGAGAATGACATTGTAGCAGAGTACAATAGGTGACAATATTTAATATCAGTCAGCTTTGTTCTTAAAAATCCTTTGGCCAAATCTTTGCCCTCGTCCCCTCCCCCACAATGGCTACCGGTGGCTCTAGCTTCTCACCTTCCTGCCGGCCCACTGTCCCTTCTTCAGCCTTTGTTTTCCCTTTCAAATGAACGCGAAATCCCCAGCTTTCTGTTCATTTCTTCTGGATAGCAATTCAGTGATACTGTTGTCATCCCTCTTCTAAAACATTTTTGCTACAAGCTCATCTTGTAGATTAATATATCAATTAGGATTAGGTTAAGTTGTTTGTGAGAGAAAACCCCCAAATAATAGTGGGCTATGCAAGATATAAGTTGATCTCTCTCTTCTGTGTAAATGCAGCCCAAGAGGTAGGCGCTCCAAGGCTGGTATGGCGGCAACACCGTCCTCCTCATCTTCTTTCTTGTTCCCTCAAGCTCAACTCATGGCTTTCACTTCATGTTTCAAGTTGGCTGCTCGAATTTAAGAATCTAAGGAGGAAAAGACAAAGAAGAGAGTCTCTCTTCCCTTTAAGGACATTTCTTGGGGGTTGCCTGGAGGTTGTTACATGGCATTAGCTAGAACTTAGCCACAGGACTACATCCAGCTGAAAAGATTGGGAAAAAGAGCTTTTATTCTAGGATGCTGTGCGCTGAGTTGAAAATTATGTTCTATTGTCAAGGAAAGGGATTTGGGGGATAGCCAGCAGTCCCTGCCACAGTGCTTTACCTTGCTCACCAGAAGAGGCTTTCCAGGCTGAGGTAAGAACACACACAGAGGCAGGAAAGCGTGTTCACTGCAGCTGCTACAGGATGTGTGGCGAGAGATTAGGCCAGAAAGACAGGCAGAGGCCATGTCAGGAAAGACTTTGAAAGTCAGGCTGAGAAGTTTGGTTTTGTCCTGTAGGCAGCAGGAAGCCAAACATATTCCTATATTTGATATAAATTCTTCCAGGATTTAAGCTGATTGCTTGTCTATATGAGTTCATTTTATAATTTTTAATATAAAAATTGTAACCTTTGAGGCCCAACATTTAGAAAATAGATAACATTGTAGTCCTAGTGTATATACAATCACAATCCTGTTGTTCTTTTTTCACATAACGTTACATCGTGTTACATCATGTAGCCACATGACCTTCTGAAATATTATTTCTAAATGACTGTATAATATTCCAGTAAAATAATCTACTAACCATTTCTATACAACATTCTACGTTGTTGGCCATTTAGATTGGACATTGGCAAAGTTTTTTTTTATATTTTGTAAGATGTTGGTAGCTTTAACTTCAGACTTCTGTTACTTGTTACTACATCATTAGAAGACACTTAATTTCAAGTATTAGGATAATACTTGAAATACTTGAACTGTGGCTTAGATAATAAAGGCACTAATTATTGCACATAATAAAAATTGAGAGGTGGTAAGTGGGTCAACAGTGTCAGGCTCTGGCCATCTCTCTGCAGTTTTCTTGGGTTCATGCTTGTCCTGAAATGGCTGCTACGGCTCTCTGGGCATCAGATTCTCACATGACAACTCTGAAAGCGTGAAAAGAAGGTAGGTGCTCCTGCCCATGCCTCCCTGATCGAACTGTTGAGGAAAGCTTTTCCCAGGAGCAAGCAAGAAGACTTTCCCAAACTGGGTCACATACATAGCCACCCATAGCTGCAAGAGAAGCTGAGAAGCAGGAATCAGAAAATTCTTTTTCATGGTCTTAGATGGGACATCAGGATCCATCCCCTGGTCCAAGACATTTTGCCCATCCCAAAACAGAGGTTCTTTTAGCAAGGAAGAGGAAATGCCTATTGGGCAGGTAGTCAGTCACCTATGTTAAATGTTGGGACTTATTATGGAGACAAAGAAAACCACAGAAATGGTTTTTCAGGGTCTCCAAACCTGCCCTGTATTGTTATACAGGCTAGAATGGAGAAACAGGCCCTCAAAATGAATGATTGTGATTTCACATTACCTTTTTTTTTCAATGAAACCTCATCTGTTTTCTTTTTTAAACAAAAAATTCCCAGCAACCTAAAAAATGAAGTGAAACCAAATACATTACAGAATCACCGAAGAGAATACATGATATATCTACAGCCCTCTATGTATTTTTTTTGCCCAGCTGACATTTCATACAGCACTTTATTAAAAATAGATTATAATGTTTATCTGATTATAGAGTTAATCCTTACTGATTGTTAAAAATTTGCAGAGTACAAACATTTAAAGAAAAAAGTGAAAAAATTATCTCCCATTTCACCCTTCAGAGACAATCACTATTATTATTTGGTATAATTATTTTTAGCCTTTTGGACATATGAATAAATTTTCAATATAAAATTGGGATTTTACTGCACAGATAGTTTAGCTTTGTATCTTACCCTTTATACTAATAAATCTATGACCCTTTAAAAATAACAGATTTTTTCTATTTATTGCTTAGCTCTCTTCCATTCAATGTATACCTCTTATCATGCTATAATTAATTTACAGAAGTAATTTGTTTTCTTGGGGGCAAAATGCTATAGAAGTACATTGATCCAGAGAGTTCCCTCACTCATTGGCTATGTGGCCTTGTATAAATTGCATAACTTTTCTAAGCTTCAGTTTTTTCATTTGTAAAATGAATATGTTGCTAATAATGATACTGGTTTTTGCTATTTTATGATGATCTTGTGATAAATGATAATATTTATCAAAGTGCTTTGTAAATTAAATTTGAAAGACAGAAATTCAAAGTTAAAAGAAAACTTTGTGCTAATACCCTTTAAAGTGTTTTAGAAATCACATTATTTTATATTTAGAAAGTTAAAGGACGGGAATTAGACAACAAAAACAATTTTCTTTTATATTTTGAATAATAAGTACCATAGAGATAGCTTTGCTCAAAATTGTAAAATCTTTTTTGTTTTTGATAAACATTTGAGAACTTAAATTTTTTATTTGGAAAAAATATTTTAGTAGAAATTCTGCTTTTTTAAAAGATTTATTTGATTACAAAAAGTAAAAATATCAGATATTTGTTTATGACTAATCTTGAAATTTTATGCATAATTTAAAATGTCCTTTCAGGAAGTGCATATTTATGAGAATTTACAAAAATACTTCCTTTTATTTTGAATGATTAAAATATGCACAGCTACAATAATTTAGGTAATAATCATAATAAGAAGAAAATAGCAGGTTTAGTTTGAAACCAGATCTTGCAATCGTTGACTGCACTTGTCACAAACATGTTTTCTTCTAACAAGCATCAAGCATTTCCCACTACCTCTTTCTTTTTGAGCTCAGACACTGAATTAATTTCCCGGAAACCTCGTTCTTTTATTTCTGAGTACTCCTCTATCTTCCCATGAGAAGATAAAGCTACTATTACGGCCCAGGATATATTTCCCAAGTATCATTTCCATTTTTAGGGAAAGTTAAGACAGGACTTATGAGAGGTTTAAAGCAAAAGCCTCCCTTGTTTTTGGCGTCAATCTGGAATTCGTACCTAGTTGGAATAATCTAAATAGGACCCTATATAGGCCGAGTAATGAGGAAGATGACTTTGCTATGCTCAGCTGTGGTTCAGTGACTGTCCTCTGAGAATCAACTGCTACAAAATCACTGGTTATTACGCAAAACATTCTGCAACTGAAGCAATGACAAGGGTTTATGGAGAAAACTTTGGTATACTTACTCAATGCAGTTTAAAAAAAAGCAATACCTTTTCATCTAGTTTATATAAATAATAGATGCTCATTATAGAAAATTTGGGAAATACAGAAAAGCAAGAAGAAAAACATAAAAATCACTCATGGCCTGTCAACTAGAGGTTGCTTCTATAAACAGTTGTGTTATGTGTATAGAACAACAAGTTGAATTCAAATTCAAGTTTTGTAACCTCCTTTTTTCACTCAACAGCACATTGTGAGAATGTTTCCCATGTCATTAAAGATTATTTGATTTACAGTGAGCTGATATTGCCTGCTTCTCAGGATGAAGCGACCAGCAGCACAGGAATGGAATCAGCGCCTTCCAGACCAAAGTGGCTGCCTCTGGCGGCCACACCTGTCTCTCTTCATCGTGGAGCCCGTGAGGATTTTCCCTGATAAGCAGTGCCAGCTAGTATCATGTTTCAGCTAGGTGACATGGTTTTTTTTTTTTTTTAAATCTATAGACCTAATTGCAATTTATAATTCAGTATAAACCTTCACACAGATATTTAAAGATGGTTCTCTCCATGAAGGTTGCAATAGCAATAAAGAGAATGGAGTTTTACTTGACTAACTCAATATTTATCATTTATCTTGTGCAAGTGGATATTTCCAAAGCAAGAAGTTAATTTTAAGGAGGAAGGGATATGCTAATCTGAATCTGGCTTCCTAAAGTACTGGCTAAATTATTCCAGATTTGCCCTCAGGCCAAATATAAGTTTTCTATTGAAGTAAAGAAAGCTTAAGGAGTATGTTACTTTCTGGTGAGGTGATACTTTTGACCATTTTTAATACTGTAAATGGAATCTTTAAAAAAAAAAACAAAACAAAATCCATATTCATCCAAAGCAAAAAATCTATACATATTCTGGGTAATTGTGCAAAAAAAAATTTTTAACTGCTACATGTAGTTAAAATGACACTAGTCATTTTATTTTATTTTTTATCTTTTTTGAGACAAGGAAAGGATAAATTCTCATTTATCTCAAGGCATTTGTAGTGTGGTGACCAGAGGACTTCAGGAGGCATTTCTGAAGATTCTATGTTGTTCAGATTATGCATAAGGCATTAAAGCATCACTAACAATTTGGTTTTAAAGTTTCTGGACCCTTTTACCCATCGAGACAAAAAAGACACGGCATTAGAATCCTATGCATGATGTGTCAGCTTGTGTGACTTTATTCCGACAGAACAGAGCTTCTCAAATTTTGCAATTTAATGGCTGTTATTTAAAGAGGGGGAAGGGATAGAGGGAATAAACTCCAAAAGGCAAAAATCCAGAACATAAGTGGCTAATAATAGCTATCATGTCTACTGTTTTCCAAGCACTATGCAGTTTTTTTTTCAAGATAAAACTCTTCGAAAGCGGATATTTTACCTACTTCGCAGATGGGAAGATCAGGGCCTCATCCTTAGTAGTAAGTGGAGCTGGGATTTGAATCTTGCTTTATGTGAGTCCAAACTTATATTTTCTCCAAAATATCAGATTGTCTTTGAGTGTAAGCTTCAACCTGTTCCCTCCAGAACTGTGCAGGAGATCTGTTATTTTGAAAAGATGGCAAGTTAACACTCGGTTTGCTTTGCCTTATAACTGAATGTTTGTAACGCCTGCTCCAAGCAAATGTGCGGGGTTGCAGCTGCCCTGTGACGTCTGTGCCCAAACTGAAGATCCCTATCAAGGCAATGTGTCAAACGTGAGTTAGAGAAGAAGCAGTGATGGACTTCTTCTTCACCCTTTTCTTCTTTTTTAAAAAACCTCAGAATTTCTACATCAGTGCTCATCTTGTATGCTTTGCGGTATTTCCCCTGGAGTCTGTGTGCTTGATCCAAAGATGCTGCTCTTACTAACATCACATTTCAAATTCCTCTTCTGGACATACTCTCAGAGCCTGTGGCATATTCTTTAAAAATTTCATCAAGGACAGCAAATCTTTGTCCTTTTAGAGTGAATTTGATTTTAGGAGACAGCCATGTGGGACTACATCCAGTAAATAAGGTGAGTGAAAAAGCTGGATAATATTTTGAGTAAAAAACAACTAGTGAACAGAATGTGGTGATAATGGTTTTGTTTTGCAGTTTATTAAACTGTCTCTGAAGGATGTTGTAAAAAGGTTCTAAAAGTGCTTTGGCTAATGTCTGCAATGTTGGAAAAGTACATCAACTACCAAGGGACTGTGTTGAAGGGTAATGATCATTTGACTACATAAGCTTTGCTCCAACAGTCTTAAAAAAAAAGTCGTATCGTAACTCTAGATCCATGGCTTGCATCATTGCTGTGGATACTGTCGTCTGCAACAAGACTCCATATTGCCATGAATTATGGTTCTGCAATCAAAAGAACCAGGACGTGAATGTTTGCCAGATAAACACAGTTATGCAGGGCAGACAAACCAGGATGAGAACAGCAGTGGAGAATCCCAAGAACCTAATATTCACTGAAACAAAAAGCAATATGTTACATTACATTAGAACATTTGAAGAGAAAATAGCTGATGAGAATACTAGGAAGAGGAAATGATGTTTTTATGGTAATGGCGATAAAAGGGAAGCTAGAAGATGTTTGAAACAATATTCTTATCTAGTTAGGGAGGCTGTTGTTTATAAGGAATCAAAATACGAAAGGAGGAAATCATTCATGAGATTTCCAGCCTGTGGCAATTCAAAGATATTTCAATATTTAGAATTTTAAAGGGTATTTTATATCAATTTATTTTTACACTGAAAGTTATATCAGAAATAAGATCTTCCTCTTAAGAAGAGTTAACATTTTGCAATACCCATCAAGAAATCTCTCCATCAGAAGGAATGGGTATTTTGTTTTAATACAGTTGTGGAGCTAGGAAGAGAATGATTACAATAGGACCAATGCCCTGGGTTTGAAATTCAAGGCATTCAGACAAGGTTTTAGTACATATTTCCCATCTTCAGAACCCACTGAAATATTTCATTAGGTGGCATATTACAAAATCATTTCTGTTAATATGCTAATAGTAAGAAGAAGGCGGAGGCGTTTTATAAGCCAGGGTGGAACTGACTGAGTCAATGGTTCATGTTCATCACCACTGCAGTTGTTATTAGGAATTCTTTCTGGGGTAAGTGGCAGAGCTTGCAATGAGCAAGAACAACACTTACGCCTGAGTACAGTGTCCACAGGCAGTTGTCATATTATTTAAAAACCGTCAATAAAAGAGGTCTTTGTTCTTAAGTGACGAATAAGGAGTAAAGAAAAAAAAAAAGCTGTTCTTTTGCCATATCAGAGAGCATTCAAATGAAGGTGTTTGTGAGGAAGGAAGTCTTTGCTTTTCAGCGTGGACCCGTGGGGGATCGTGTTTGCCTGGGAAGCTCAGAGGGAAGGCACTTGGGCCTCGGCTCTGGGGCTCCTCTGCCTCCCACAGCGCCCGCTGTTGGGGGGGGGGGCAAAGTGACGAGCCAGGGCACGGCGATGGGGTGACTCTTGGTCCTGCTTCTCCTGAGTCGGCAGTAAAGTTTCATGCAAATCATTTAACCAGTTGAGGCCTCTGTTTCCTTGGCTGTTAAAATAGGTTTTAAAATGGTTACCACCTAGGGCGGCTGTGCGATTAGATGGGAACATCGATCTCTCGGTCAGCAAGTGGTTATTTAGTGACCATGTGGTGCCTGGGATGTCTGAGCGGGCAGGGCCAGGCTCTGAGCCTGGGGACATCCGAAGCAGAGGCGGCGGGGCCGTCCGGGGAGCCCTGGCAGTGCACACACAAGGTCGGAGCGGGGCGCTCGCCCGGGCTCGCGGCAGGAGCGGGTGGTGCTCTCAGAAGGCTTCCTGCAGGGTCTGGTTCCCACCAGGAAGCCATGCCCATAATTTCCTTCCTTTCTGCCACTCAGAGGTCCCCAGGATCCCTCCACTCTGTCCCAAGGCTGGACTGCGGAGCATCAGAAGCGACACGGGAGAGTTTGGGCCCATGTGTGTCTGTAAGCAGGTGTTTGGGGTCCGCGTGTGCCTGTCGGCGCGGGTCCCCTTGCCGGCCACTGCTCCTGTGGGCTAAAAGTCTGTCAGAAGAACGAGGGGGTGGGGAGGGGGAGAGAGAACACCAAAAAGGGACACTTCCAGGAAAGGAAGAGAATGAGGTAGCCCCCCCCTTTCTCCCCCCAAGAAAATCCCCTCCGACATGGAGCTGTATGTGCGGGTTCGCGGTGCGGGGACACGCAGCCGGCGGCGGTGCGCCCCTACACGGGCCGCCTACGCCGCGCAGTTCCGCGGGCAGACGCGAGCCGGTCGGGCTAGAGGGGGCCGGCCCGGCGGCGCAGAGGGAAAGGCGCCCCGCGGCCAAGCGCGGCAACGACCCTTCCGCCCCTTCCAGGGTGGGCGCCGAGCTTGGGCCTGTGAGCACCCCGGTTAGGACTGGAGCACGGCTGCCCTTTTGTGCAGAAAGTGGTCCAAGGCCTGAGGCCCTGAGCTTGGGAACCGCGCTCAGGCGCTTCCCGCGTTGCTTCCCGAGGGCAGAGCCCGCCTCCCTCCCTACAAGGGTGGGCGTGGGCTGCCGCGCGGGCCCGTCCTGGCCTGACTCCTCTGCCTTCTTAAGGGGACCGTGTCCAGCTGGGACACTGAGAAAAACTCCTGGATCTCTTGCTGCAGCGACTACCAATTTTGAACTCTGCGTCATCCTAAAGCTTTTAGAAGCTTGGATGAGAAAAATCTTTCGCCAGAATTTTCTAAATCACATCTCTGCATTAAATTGGAACATCCAAGCAGCGCTGTGGGGCAGCAAGGACTATTCTGACCCCCTGCCAACTCTCCCCTACACACGCCCGAGGGTTGCTTTTAGTAAACGCTCCGGCGAGATGAAGTCAGCCTACATCGGGGACGAATGTAAGCAGCCCCCTCCCGAACCTGCTGCTGGCTGCGTTCGGTCTGAGCACGGGGCCCCCCAGACGCGGCGCCGGTCTCTGCGCGCCGGCCGCGCTTCTCCGTGGGCTCCGTGGGCTGCGCGGGCCGGCAGGGCCTGGCCGCCCCGAGCGGCCGCTCGCTTTTCTCCGGCGCTCGCTGGGTTTCCTGCGCTTCCCGCGTGGCGCCGGTGGCCGGAAAGCTGAGAGCCACGTGGGACGCCTTCTCCGCTTTCATCTCAGCCCTGGGTTTAGCTTAACTTTGGTTTTCATTTCTCTCGACCTCATTTTAAAATTTCTTGCTTTTAATTCGTTTTATTAATATCTTGCTAAGGCGTATATAATTTTAAGCTGCTCTAAATCCTTCGATGAACAAAACGTAAGCAAATTAAGAAAGCACGCTCCCCTCCGCCGGGCTCGCCTGACACCGCGCGCCGGCGGGCGCCGTTCCGCGGAGGACGGCCCTGCGGCTGGAACGCGCTCGTCCGAGCCGGGGGCCTCGCCTGGCGGGCTGAACTCTTGCCGCGCATTAGCCAAGCGACACTGGCGCGCGCAAGGGTGTCCTGCGCGCGCGCGGTGACTGTGTGCGCGCCTGTGGGACGCGCGCCTCATGCGGCGTGTCCCCGCCGGGCGCTCCCACGCGGCCGCCCCCTCACCTCCCCTAACGCGGCCCGCTCCCCCGGCACTTCCACGCGGGGAGTTTAAAGCAATACTGATGCCCGGCCCCAACCCGGACCGGTTACACTGGACTCTTTGCATTTGGAGCCCAGGCGCTGATATTTTTAAAAAGCTTCTCAGACTGATTTGCGGCCGAGACGGAGACTCGGCCGAGGTCTCGGCTGAGACGCCAGCCGCCGGAGAGGCCTCCTCGGGCGCCTCCGGGAGGGAGCTGCTGTCCGCCGTTCAGCTCGGCTTCTCCTCTGGTCCCTTGGTAGTAGTTATCATAATTTGGAATTATTGCATTTATTTGAGTGTTCTTATTTGTCTTCCCCCTGCCCCCGTAAGGACAGGGAATGTGTCTGTCTCGATCTTTGCGCTTTTCTTCCGTGTAGCGTCGGGCACGTCAATGGATGCCGAGTCTGAGGTGTCGCCGCCTCTGCCCGCCCTGAGCGCGGCATCTTGCGCGTAGCCGGGCTCTGTCTGACTGGACCCTTGCCGCCGGAGGGTAGTTTGACAAAGATAACCACCCCGAGCAGCAGCGTTTACAGTTGTTCGGGGATTTGGGGGACAGGGCGTTGTGACTACATTGTGAAAGTCCGATTTGTTGGGTTAGGCCATTTAGCCATAATCTAAATAGTTGCAGATGGTTTCTACACCTGGGTTGCACAGAAGGACAAAACAAGTAAAATTGTGTCTTTAAGCAAATAATGAAACTCTGAGGAGTCTGAAAACAACTCCTAGTGAAGTCCCTTGCAATGCAGGTGGCGTCTGCGTGGGGCGAGTGCATGGCCGGCTGCCTGCGCTCTCGCCAGGGCTCACTCTGTTCTTTCTAAATTATTATTTGGTAGTTTTCAAATAAAACAAAGCAAACCAAACAACCTGCCTACTGTTTCCCCCCCATGGTTAGAATGTTCACCAAGCTGACCAGTAAATTCTAAGGTGCTTTTCCCTAAATTTAAATTAACCAAGACCAGTAAGTGGAGCGGAATTTTTTTTTCTTTTCTTTTTTTTTTTTTTTTTTTTGCTTTATTTCCTTCCTTAAGGAATCATCTTGGTTTCTTGGTTTTTCAGTCTTCGTTTCCTCAGTTTTATGAGGCGATTTGCTGGAGGAAAACGGGCTGGGGCAGGGGGAGGGGGAGAGGGATATCAGCCGAGGATGGGGAAAAGGGTGTAAATGAAACACGAATCCGGCCTTGCAGCAAAAGCCTTATTCTGCCTCTTATCTGGGGAAGTGTCATATTCTCATGGAGAGAAATGCACGCGCGCATGCACACCCCTAAACCCACACACATGAAACCCCCTCCGCCGAGAAGCCAGCTACAGGAAATTGACGTATGCACAGGAACTTGCTAATCTCTTTTGTCACATTCAAATCGCACCTGACTGCAGTCACCACACACACTGAGCCTGACTGACCATCTCGATCTGGGTTCTCTACAGGCCCAACTCTTACATTTTTAGTTCTTCAGATGTGAGTCCGTTACATCCCTGGGGAAGAAGGAGATGTTGATCCTGGAAGGAAATCACCACAGTGAAAAGGCTTGGGCCACTCTTGTTTTTTACCTGCGCTGAACAAACTTGACTTCCTGAGTCAGTCATTTTGGTGCCAAGAAATTTCTTCGGCATTCTACAACTGGTAAGACTTCTGCTTCTTTAAAAATATTTCTTCAGTGTCAAAAGGAATCTTTCTAGTTTCACATGGCTTTTGCTGTAGGCCGAATGTGGTACTCGCCCTGTTCTGCCTGTTGTGAAGTATGGAACCAATATACAGGGGAGGGGAGTTGCTCTGAGGCCTGCTGTGCCCTCCCCGACAGAGTCCTAACAAGATCCATGGAGTTTTTGAAACATGGAAAGTTAGAATAGTTGGCTTTTTGATTTTTCCAGATATTCTCCTAGAGAATGCCTATGCTTGTGATTGACTATGGCTGAGCTCAACTATGTGGGTGGTTTAAATATCATCCAAGGTTTGATGAAGTCAATCTAAAGATCCTCTAAGTTATGTAAATATGAATTTTAAAATTTTCTAGTTCAGAAAAGAAACAGAATCAAAATATGGAGATTTGGATCTGGAATTTCTAGATTGTTTGTCTCACTTATTGCCAAGGCTAATGTCCATTTTCTAAAAGTGGTATATGATGTGTAAGCATATATTTTTGAATTAAATTAAATTTTGTTTTCTGAAGTGGTTTGATTAGGAGACATGCTGCGAGGTACCAGTGAGTAGCCTGATTTGCAGCTAAACAAAGTTTGTGAAATCACCAGGTTTAGATGCTTTACTATAAAGTGAAGCTGCCATTGAAGTATTTAAGCAAATCACAAGTAGCTGATGGTCACTTATTGGTTCTAGGCTGGCGCTGTGGGGGTATAAGAGAAATATGAACAAATCTGTACTTTGGAGGATTTTATAATCTAGTACTTGTGGTAAAAAGTAAAATTTAGGAAGCCGTGCAAGATGGGAATTAAGGAATGGATAGGGCGGCGTAGGCTTCGAGAGTTATGGAAGTTCCAGGAAGCGGGTTTGGGAGTGGACTGGAGTAGTCAGGAGGTGTGGGCTTTGGAAGGATGCGAAGTTTGAGTTAGCTGGGGAAGGAAAGTTATTTCAGACTGGGAGGACTGTGTGGGCAAAGACACCAAGATGAGGTTGATTTGGAGGTGACGAGCCCAGTTGAGGAGATGGCTGGAGAAGACAGGAAAGTTAATTTTACACATTGCAGGAAATAAGAAAGGAAGGGGTGTGGGCAGATTAGGGAGGACCTTGCCAGGCCACAGAGTTCTCGAGAAGACCCTCCATTTGGTAGTTTCTAGTCGTCTTCTGCTCTTTGGCTTCTTCTTACCCACTCTCACCGGCCTGGCGGAATTCCATCTGGATGGGAGCCTGGTGAGCTTTGCCTCCTTGTGCTTGGGCTGCTTTTTGCATCCCTGCCTCCATCTTGGTCCTTTACTTGCCCTCTAGGGCAAGTCTTTCCTGATGTCTTTCCTCAGTACATCATTTATGCAGAGGAAGGTTTGTGTGGCATGTGGTACCTGTAAGACCGCCACTTCTGGTTTCTACATTTTTTTGAGGCCCTTCAATCATCTGGTAATTAAAGTGGCCTTTCTCTTGGGAGAACAAGTTGGTTGGTGGTTTATAAACAAGACTCTATTCCTCAAAAGCCAGTCCAAAAATTCCACAAGATATTGCTGTGCATGTCTAACGGGGGTGGTGTGGATTTGCGGCTGCTCTTGTCCAGACATTTCGTTAGTGAGTTAGGAGATCATAATGATTCAAAACATTTCTTTTTCTGGACCATAAAATATCTGAATCCATATAATAACAAATATATAGTATGGTGAGTAAGAACCCAGACTGTGGAGCCAGGTTGCTTTGGGTTGAATCCCGGTTCTGTCATTTCTGGGCTGTGGGAACCTCAGACGAGTTACTCCTTCAATGCTCAGGTTTAAAAAAAAAAAATCTATAAAATAACTCTAATGACAGTAATAATAACTGAAAATACCTACCTCAGAGGGTTGTTGTAGAGATAAAATGAGATAAAAATATGTAAAGCATTTAGCCTAGTGTTTGGCATCAAATAAACTCTCAATAGATGTAGCTATTATGATTCTCATTAAGCACTTGGCTAGGGACGCAAACAAAGATGGTATAATTCCTGGCTTGGGAGTAAAAGATCTGAAAACTAACTTTTTTAATGCCAATATTCCTTTCAAGGGAAATCAGGGATGACAGATGGAGGCTGCGAATCAAAGTTTTTTGAGCACTGAGATTAGACTAGGCACAGGGGTTGGGTGTTCTGTAGTGATAATGCATAGGAAAAAGGAAAACAAGATTAGAAACTGATTTTTCAAGCCTTTCCACACCAGTTTCTCAGGCTTATAAGAGGACTCCTTTGAGGATCTGCTGCGTGATCTGTGGGCGTCTGTGGTTGAATGCTTTGGGGGAAACCACAGAGATGCTTGGAATTAGAGGCAGAGAGAATGACCTCTCTTTCTTGGCCAGTTTAAATTAAATTATTTAATTTTATGCTATTTTAATTTTAGCACTAGCAAGGTGCAACTAAAAGTCCGTTTTTATTCGGGAGTTGGGACCATTTTGACAATGAGTGTTCCAAGTGCTTATTTGGGTTCTGGATGCTTGGATCTGGATGAAAGCCAAGATTAAAAAGCATCTGCTTCCCCATTTCACTTTCTAGATTCTAGAATCTAGAGATTCTTTTGGATTAGAAATCTCCCTTTTAAAAATGCAAATACAGCTAATATGTTAATTGTATATAGGATTCTCAGTTATGTGTGCAGATTACTTCAGTCAAATGCTTTCCTTCTAGAGCCCCACTGAGACCATAAGGGAGGAAATTTGGGGGCATCATGGATGGCAAAGGGTAGGCGCTGGCCAGGATGGGGTACCCAGGTGGAGGCTGGCAGGCAGCAGGACAGTCTGCGGGTCTGGGCGGGCAGGGAGAGCAAGGAGGCTTCGAGTCTGAACGGACAGCCAGAGAGAAGTGGAAGAATGCCAGAAACGCGCGGCTCCTCTGTGGCTCTGTAGCAGCTGCTTGGATGCCCTGAGCAGCCTCTTGACGATTTGCACAAGAGGCTGTCATGTTGTTCCCCGGATGTGGACACTTGTTCGGAGACGAGGTTTATGTGTCTGTCTGGCCTGGAACAGTGGTTCTTAAGCTGGCTGGACATCAGGAGCACCTGGGGAGCTTTTAAGGAATAGGAATTCTCATGTATCGTAGCCCAGCCCTGGAGTGGGGTCCCGGAATCTGTGTGATAAAAAAACAAGCCCTAAAACAACTAGGAAACAGTCAATTTACAGTGGGGATTTAGGAGCCATTAATCCAGAACTCTCCTACTAGGGCCCCCAAAACCAAGATGGAAAGTTGAATATGTGCTGAAGGAAGCAAATCAATTTCCTTTCTATTGTGATTAATATCTTCACACAGAAAGTGTTTTCCTTTGTTTCGAATTTATTCCTAGGGATGATTTCCTGGTAGTGGATGACTGTGTCAAGGGTGTGAACATATTTAGCTCAATCATATTTATTAATACCTTTTAGTGTGCAAATGTAGGGCACCACTTCTTTAAAAACTCTGAATTGTTACAGACATGCATGAGCTGTATATTATTACTCAGGGGGAGCCCAAAGCAAGGAATTTGTTTTTAAGTGACAAAATGCCAAATCACTTTCCCATCTCTCTTTTCCGGTAAAATAGAATACTAATGAATTACGTTTGGAAGAAATTTCCAGAGCATTACTGAATGCTCAATTGCTTCTTAGAGCATGAGTTAGAGCTTTCTTATCTCTCTGCTTAGTTTCTTGTAAAACTGAAGTCAGCAGTGATCTCTTCCCCATTTCGTAGAAAAGACAACCAAAGAAGAGAGTGGTTGAGTAACAGGAGATACGGTTCCCATCACATTTGCCATAAGAACTACACATAGTCATCTTTTCAGTTCATCATCAGAGTAAATAAATGATTGAATAGTTTGCATACATGACCTGATGGAAAAACCCGCTGTAAAATGAATGTTTGGGAGTGGGTAGGCAGAATTAACCCAGATGGGAGATAGATGTCCCACTCTTATCCTTTTTCTTTTGCATTGTATTTTATTCATTATTTGCACAATTATTTGCTGGCCTAAAAGCATGGTCATTGTTTGTCACACAGATGGGGAAAAAAGGTGAATTTTCAATGGCTTCACTGAAAAAAAGAGATGTGCTTTTGCAAAATATCAGCGAGATATTTACAGTGGTGTTCTAGAACCAGCCTGTACTGGCTTGCAAGAGCTGATTATAGTATTTTCTGAAATTTTCCAAGCCAGTGAAGTTATTTACTTCTGTTTATCTGTATGATGGAAGTACTATATAATGGTATGCTATTTGAACGTCTTTTTTTAATTTTGCATTCAGTGCTACCATGTAGCTTGAAATTGGCCGTGGTAGGAATATTTACATCACAAAAATCAGCAAACACAATAAATCAGGCTCCTCCACACCCTTTTTTGGTGAGCCTGTTGTTAAACATTTACCAACATATCATTGAGGAACTGTGCAAAATACAAATATGACAATTTGGCAATATGTATCAAGAGCCATTAAAATGGGTTCATACATTTTTATCCATTTTCATCCCTGGAAATTTATTCTAAATAAATAATTCAAAAGAGGAAGAAATAACATGCATGAACACATTCACTGTATTATCATTTATAATAACAAAATCTGAAAATAATCTAAACACTAAGCAATAGGGGTTCTGGCAGCATTAACTCCATGAGATGTTTTATAATCATTAAATATTGTAGTTATGATAGTTATGAAAAAATATTTGATATGATAAGTTAGAAAATCAGGATTAAAAATTTTAATTATATTCTGATTTCATTATGATTGAGAATTAAATGTGAGCCATAAAAAAAATGACAGCATTTGGTGTGTTAGAATGGTGAAATAGTAGAATTTGTTTTTATTTCATTTATTGTACTAGTGGGGTGTGTGCGTTTAAAAAATTTGGAGAACACCTGTAAATAAGTGATCTTGAGTAGTTTTAATTTTTTTTTTTTTTGAAACATGGTTTCACTTAGTTATCTATGCTAGACTGGTGGCCTGATCGTAGCTTACTGTAGCCTCCAACTCCTGAGTTTAAGAGATCCTCCCAACTCAGCCTCCCGAGTAGCTGCGAGTAAAAGTGTGCACCACCATACCTGGCTAATTTTTAAATTTTCTGTAGAGACTGGGTCTCTCTCTGTTGCCCAGGATTGTCTTCTTGAACTCCTGGTCTCAAACCATTCTCTTGCCTCAACCTCTACTACAAGGTGTGATCCACTGTGCTCGGCCGTATTAATATTTAAGAGGAAGGCTATCACTTTTATAGACCAGATGGAGCTTGCTTTTTTTTTTTTCTTTTTGAGACAGAGTCTCACTCTGTTGCCCCAGGCTAGAGTGCTATGGCATCAGCCTAGCTCACAGCAACCTCAAACTCCTGAGCTCAAGCAATCCACCTCAGCCTCCTGAGTAGCTGGGACTACAGGCATGTGCCACCATGCCCAGCTAATTTTTTCCATATATTTTTAGTTGGCCAATTAATTTCTTTCTATTTATAGTAGAGACGGGGTCTCGCTCTTGCTCAGGCTGGTCTTGAACTCCTGAGCTCA
>CAUYRT010084190.1:0-28100 GCA_963574885.1 Lepilemur ruficaudatus
TAGATTTGGCTTTGAAAACACCCTTTGAGTTTTAACTCTGTTTGTGTGACCTATTTGATAGAGTACTTTGAACAGGGAAGGAAAAGGAGTCAGGAACATCGATACTGGGGATCCCAGCATTAGAGAGGCCCCACAGAACAGGCTTTGGGTCTTACCTTCCACAACAAATTTACAAGGCCCTTCAAAAAGCTTTAAGGAAAGGAAGTGGATCTTTCAAGCAAGTTGGAACAGGTCTATATTATTGTGTTTGGCAGGGATCTGTAGCCTTGGTCATAAGGAAAGAAGAGTAGCCCGAGCCACGTAGGATCTGCTGATGTCTCTGCCAAGTCCCTAGTCGCAGCTTTACATAGTGAGCTTCCTTCCCTTAGTTCTACCATGAATAGAGCACTTAATTAGCCAAAGTGGGCATATTACATCTACCTAGTGAAGTAACTCAGCCTAAAATGGTGCTTGTCATGCTCTGCTAAGTAATAATGGAAAATACTGGGTTAGAGTATGAAGAAGGGGGGAGTTGGGTAGAGTGAGCGTTGTTGCTCTCAGAAAATGTATAAGGACAGCAAGAACTAAAAACAGTATTTTGTCACTAGCTGCTGCCAACTGATACAGGATATAGCTAACCGCAAACCTTTGGCTTCTGTAAAACAGCTTGCTTGCTTTAGCTTGCAGCTGCCTGCAAAAAAGTGTAAAAACCCATGAAAAAAAGTTCGGGACTGCTCTCCCTCCTTGCATGGAGTGGTGACAGCCCCTGAGCAGGTATTCTCTAATAAAATTTGGCTAATTAGACTTTGGTGTCCGAGTCCCCTTGATCCGCTGGTTTACAACACTAGGAGAAGGCAACTAGTTCTAACTGTGCAGAGGCAGTCCCCTGAGTGAAAATCTGTTCTAAGATACATCTCCAGATCTGATGCCGACTGAACTCATACAGATACTCTGCTCATTTGAATAACATAGAGTAATAGAGTCTTCTCCTCCCTAAAATGGTGACCTTCTGTGGTCTGAAAAGCAAGAGACTAAGAAAACCCAAAATATCTCTATAATTTAGGTTAAATTGCAATTCAGCCTCTTGAAGCACAGATGGACTATTTTCTAACAGGAAACACATTTCCCTTTGAGTTTCAGGGAATACTTTTAAGGGAGAAAAATAAACCATTAATCATTAAAACTACAAAGGGTAGTGAAAAGAAAACATCCAAATCAAGGTCTATTGTTTCAGTCAAAGCCCATTCAGATCTCATTGCATCTACCGAAGAGCAATTTCCTCCTGAATTCCCTGCTGTACCACTGGTCACATTATTTGGTGTGCAAATGAAATCAAGTCTCCTACCATTGTCTATCTCCTTATTATAGAACCACTGGTATCAAAAGGACTCCTTTTTCCAGGGTTATGTCTTCTTAGGGCACAACTCTGACCTGTACACTCAGCAAACTGGAGGCTCTTTTATTTGATAAAATCACAGAGCCAGTTTAGGGTTTTTCTCCTCACTATTTGACTGCAGTTTTCAACTCACCAGACTCTTCTTTGTCTTTGTTTACAGGTTTAGTGGGAAATATCTATTCAGAAGGAAGTAAGTAGAATTTTAGGCTTGGAAAGATTCTATTAAGAGGCAAAATGCAAATATTTATGCCTTTTCCCATATTCCCAGGAGATAACTCAGGCTATATGGCCCCTCCATTTTCTATTCCCAAGGGAATAGAAAGGGATGGAACCCACCATATTAATTCCTTTCCCTTGGGATAGATAGACTGTAGTTTGAGGGTTTTAGTGGCCTGTGGGCATCAGATCCCTGTGGATTTCAGCATAATACAAATCAGACACATCAGTTGAGTCAGAATTCTCAAAAGACCAAGAATGTTCCTGTACTTTCACTGTTCTTTAATTAGTCTATTTGTATAAACTTGGACCAATACTATACAAACACAGTTAAAATTTTCTATATACTTGATATTGGAGAGTAAGTCCTACAATTTTTTCTTCAAAATTTTCTTAGTCATTCTAAGCACTTTGCATTGCCATGAAAGTTTTGTAAGTAGTTTCTCAATTTGCAAACAGATGCACACATGAACACACTTAGAGTTTTTATCTGACTGATGTATATATTGAATCTTTATATCAGTCTGGAAATATTTGACATGTTTATAATATTATATATTCTTATTGTAAATATTTTTACTCATTTATTACTCATTAATGCAGTTTCTTAATTTCCTCAATAATGTATTAAAGTGTCCACATGTGTTTCATGTGTACTTAAAACATACAAATACCTTTTTTTGGAAGAGAATATATTACTACTCTATAGCTACTATAAAAATTGCCACAAACCTCATGGCTTAAAACAACACAGATGTATTATCATACAGTTCTGTAGTTCAGAAGTCCAGCATGGATCCCAGTGGGGCAAAAACAAGGTGTTGAGAAGACTGCATGTCTTTTGGGAAGAAAATTTGGTTTTTGCTTTTTCTATCCTCTAGAAGCTCCTTTCCTTCATCTTCAAAGCCAGCAATATTACTTCTGCCCTTCTGCCATGGTCATATTTTCCTTTGACTGCCCTATTCTGATTTCCTTTCTCTCTTTTAAGAACTCTTTGAGTGCCTTTGAGCCATCTGCAAAATCAGGATAATCTCTCCACTTTAAGGTCTATTGATTAGTTTCATCTGCATTTTAGATGAAAGTAAATTCCATTTTGCCATAGAACTCAACATAATCACAGGTTCTGGGGTTTAGGATGACAATATCTGAAGGGGCATTATTCTACCTACCACACATTTTCATAGTTTGTAAATTATGTTTGTCGAATTTACTACTCTTGATTAATTTTAATTTGATAGATATATTAGCAATAATACATACATTTAAGTGTCTCATTTTGTTTTGCTGTTTTCCCTTTGTTTCTTAGTGTTTTACATATTGGGGTATATTGTTGTATAGATACACATTACCTGGCTTAATGTATCCTGTGGGCTTGCAGGATCATTTTGAGTGGGAAACTCCCTCTGAATTTTCTTTCTTCCTTACTTTTTTGCTATGCTCATCCCTCCAGTTACCTCAATGTATTCTCCTGGAAAACTCTGTCCTAAGCCAAACCTTAATGTATTGGTTTGGGATCCTGTTCCAGCAATGAGTTCATGGATATTAAATATCTAGTTTCTGAGACAAAGGAAGATTGTTTCAGTTCCCAAAGGCATAATGGATCTATACTTCTCACATCTCCAGGCCAGCCACTTTCTGCAAACTTTAATTCTGGCAAGTGATTTCATAGTATGTGGATGTTTATTTGGATCAGAAACCCCATCACCCATTCTTAGCTTCAAGTAGTGACCTCAGTGTGGGTTCTGTGTATGAAAGAATTGTTAAAATCTCTTTCAGAAACTAAACTTCTTACTATGATACCAATTCCTTTTTCTAAATCTGAATCCCAGAAAATCTATGGATTTGTGGACACTTGACCCATAATCCTTGTTTTATTTTCCTTTCCTGATCTACAAAGATGCCATTAATATTTCAGGGATAGACAAAACCCAGAAAAAGTGTCTTCTGTATGCAGTATCCAGCAAAAGTATGAATGGATTGGGAGGTCCACTGTGATCTACCTGTCAGAAATGTCCTGGCCTATTGGCACAGGGAATCTGACTCTTGGAAGTGTTTTTAGCTTTGGCCAGGAGCTGCAGGTAGGTCAGCCTTTCCACACCACTTCAGCATCTTTTTTTTTTTTATTTCAGAATATTATGTGGGTACAAATGCTTTGGTTACATAAATTGCCAATAACCATAGGAACTTTAGAAACTGCACAAATACATGGAAATTAAATATGCTCCTGAATAACCATTAAGTCAATGAGGAAAATAAGAATAAAATCACAACATTTCTTGAAAAAATGAAAATAGAAACACCACATACCAAAACCTATGGGATACAGTAAAAACATTGTTAAGATGGAAATTTATATAAATAAATGCCTACATCAAAAAAGTAGAATCAGGCCGGGCGCAGTGGCTCTTACCTGTAATCCTAACACTCTGGGAGGCCAAGGTGGGAGGATTGCTTGAGCTAAGGAGTTCAAGATCAGCCTGAGCAAGAGCGAGACCCCGTTTCTACTTAAAAATAGAAAAATTAGCCGGGCATGGTGGCGCATGCCTATAGTCCCAGCTACTTGAGAAGCTGAGACAGGATGATCGCTTGAGCCCAGGAGTTTGAGGTTGCTGTGAGCTAGGCTGACACCATGGCACTCGGATGGGCAACAGAGCGAGACTCTGTTTCAAAAAAAGAAAGTAGAATGATTTCAAATAAACAACCTAATTATGTTTCTCAAAGGACTCAAAAAAAAAGGAAAAAACCAAACCCAAAAATTAGTAGAAAAAAAGACATAATAAAGATCAGCATAAAATTAAATGAAATAGAGACTAAAAATAAAAAATGAAAAGGATCAACAAAACAAAAAGTTGTTTTTTAAAAAAAGATAAAATTGATAAACTGCTAGCTAGACTAATCCAGAGAAAAGAAAAGATCCCCCAAAATAAAATCATAAACAAAAAAAGGAGACATTATAGGCGACACGGCAGAAATACAAAGGAACATTAGAGAATATTACGAACAACTCTAAACCATCAAATTTGAAAACATAGTGGAAATATGGCTACCCTCTGCAGTTCTCCCCATTGCCTTCTCCTCATGCATTTTCATTTTGCAACTGAATCCTCCTCTCTAGGTGTGTTCCTAGTTCCAGTGAGGACTTACTGAGGTGTCCAAATGAGGAAAGGCTTGAAAGGGAGGCTGTAGAGTAGTACACGGACTACAGCCCAGCTTTCTGGACCAGTTCTACATAGTGACTAGCAGAGAAAAGAGAGTAAGGCCTGGCCCTGCTCAGGGAGGAAATTAACACTTTGGAGAAGACAACAGGGGGAAGTTGGAAAGTTCTTTGAAACTTAAGACTTTAACTGCTATCAGTGTAATAATGTAGTATTTCTGTATTACTCTCCAGATAACTTTCCAGCATCCTGTCCTCTCTGGGTCTGGGAGCCTTAATAGTGTGTCAGCTGCCCTGCTCTGCAACTTTTCTGTTCACTTGTCCTGTAAGATTTCCAAGTCCAGACCAGGAACCTACTGCAGTTCTCTAAAAATCACTAACATTGCTCATCCTTCTCCTTGGGCCGTGTATCTGCCACCCAGAAGCAGAACTCAGCTGTGAGATCAGGAGCAAGCATAGCACTTTGGAAGAATTTCCACAAAGGGCACCTTTCCTAGCTTTTAATACTTGGTTGGGTTAATACAAAACTATGTCAGAAGAAGTGGTGTGATAATAAAATCCTGAGACTCACAAGAAAAAGGAATTAAAGCAGGGGTGCCCCTTTGTTTTACCACCTCTCTTCCACTGAATGGCACAGCAGCATAGCAGATGACGCTCTCAGAGGGTGGGACTCGAGGCCCTGCACAGAGGCATCTGGTTGGTCCATTGTTTATCTTCCCCTTTCTCACCCTCCGCCCACAAAAACTTAACTTTCGTTTCTTTCTTGTAGCTTCTCTGGGGTGAACTCCTTTGTGCGTAACAGGCTACTGGGTTGGTGCCTGAATCCTGACCACGCCTGCCCTGGCCCATCTTCACTCTTCCCGGAATCTCTACTTCCTCATTGGTGTCTGAAGGTGTACTGAGTGAGGGCAGAAGACTTTGGAACAAAAAACTGAATTTGCTTGGGTGAGTTTAACTGATCACCGGGAAAGCTGTTCTGAAGCAGGAAGAGGTCCGGCTTGCAGACTTCCTGCCGTCAGTGCTGACGGCACTGTTTGGGGAGGGGCAGCTTTGAAAGAAGGGAAGTGGAAGAAGCGAATGGGTTTGTTTCCTGGAGGGACAGCTTTTTTTCCACGCTGAGTCTCTCCACAGCCCCTTTCTATTCTATAAATTTGAACTGCACTTTGCTGAAGAGAGCCAGAAGCCTCTATTCCAGAAGCAGACAGTCCCTTCCCCCAACAACAGGGGCAAAGCCAGAGAAATCTTGAATCTTAATAGTTTAATGCCTATCAGTATAATAATTTCGTATTTCTGCATGACTCTTCAGGTCAGTTTCCATCAACCTGGCCTGTCTGCGTGACATCAGCCTTGGTGGTGTGACAGCTGACCAGCTTTGCAGCCTCTCATCTGGTCACATCTGCTAGAGTCCCAAGTTCAGACTCCCGGAACTACTGCATTTTCTTAAAATTCACTAACCTTGCTCCTCCCTCTCCCTGGGCCATATCTGCCACCCAGGAGCAGAGCTCAGCAAAAAGATCGAGAGAAAAAGGAGCACTTGGGAAGAATTTCCAGAAGTGTCACCTTTTCTAACTTCTAATTAAAGGAAGAGTTGCTTGACTGATATTAGTGATATGAAAAAATGTCAGAAGAGGTGGAATGGTAACAAGATCCTGAAGCCCATGAGAGAGGAAAGTTGAACAGGGTCCTCTGTTGAACCCCCATCCCTTTCCCATGGAAGGTACAGCTTCAGATTCACTTAGGCTAATTCAGGCATACAGAAGAGTCCAGGCAAAGCTCTTTTCTCTCACCGTTACTTCCCTTCATCTGACTAAATCTTACTGCATCGAGATTGTTTTGGGAGATTTTCACCTCTGCATCATATTCCTTGTCCCCCCTTCTGGTAGTAAGTCAGTGTTTGGCGCCTGTCTTCTAACTTATGCAGTATACCTCTGTCATACCACAGGACTTTAAAATTGACTCATTAATTTTTGCTTCGGTTTTTAATTCTGCTAGTATTACAGGGAATATACATTAAATGGTTATGACATTGTGAAATATATTTGGTCTTACTTCCTGTTTCCTGGCATACAACTCCTAAAATCCTTGAAATCTTCCAAGAGACAATCTTTTTGTATGCTAATGAATCAGTTGAAGGCTGGCAGCCCCCAGGTAGCTTCCGGATGGGGGCTGGCCTGCAGAAACACTAAAGCAGGATTTGAGGCTTGGGAATTTCACCCCACCCCCCAACCTTTGGGGAGGGGAGATGGGTTGAAGGTTAAATTACATCATTAGCCAGTGATTTAATCAACCACGCCTATGTAATGAAGCCTCCAGACAACCCTGAAAGGACAGGGTTGGGAAGCTTTTGGATAGCTGAGCATTTGAAGATTTCTGGAGGGTAGTGCACCTGGAGAGGGCATGGGAACTCTGTGCCCTTCCCTCTTGCCTTGCGCTGTGCATCTCTTCATTTGCATTCTTTGTAATACATCAGTAAATGTAAGGAGGAGAACCCCGATTTATAATCAGTAGGTCAGAAGCACAGGTAAAACATCGCAGCAGAAATTGGGGGCAGTCTGTGGGACTGAGCTCTTAAGTATGAGATACACACTATTCTCCAGGTATATAGTGTCAGAATTGAATCAGAAGACACAAAGCTGGTGTCTGCTGCTGAACTTGCTTGGTGTGCAGAAGTCTTCTGTGTTAATTGGTTACAGACAGTATAGGCAATACTGAGTTCGTTTGTTTCCTACATAATGGTATTAGATGATATTATAATACGTAACAAATGAAACATAGTACAATTTCATTTTCCCAGCCTATTTAAGAAAAGTGATCCTTTCCCACATAACATCAGTAATTTGCAGCTTCATCATGCTCAGAGAAACAGTTTTACCCCAATCACAGAAGAAAACAATTCTGTCTATATCCTTATTGCTTGGAGTTTTACAATACCTAATTATCGTCTTTTAATGTCTTTGTTGCATGTCTTTAGCTCTGGGACATTCTCATGATCACAGATGTGAGGAGAAGTCCCATGTGTAGGATGTAATCACATGACACCTATGGCAGCCAGCTGAAGGGGGGGATACCAGGCAGCTAACAGTCATGTTCCCGTCTCTACCACCCTGACTTTTCTGGGGCCTTTGGGTCACAGGTGGTGGTGGGATTACCCTCTTGTGTGGGGACTCTGGCTCCTCTGCATGGTCCTCTTTCAGTGTCTGTTATGGCATCAGCTGTTTTGACATCAGCTCCTTTGTAGCCCCACTATGAATATAAATTTCACAGCCTCATGGCAGAATTTAATGTCTCCTCCCTCCTGTATAGGCCCTTGATGCTTCTTAGCACTGGGTGGATTTTTAATGGAATAAGAGATAATCGGAGTCCCCATCCCTATGTTTGGCTCACAACTTGAGTCATAAGCAGGGCAGACATCATCATATATGTAAGTCCCTGATCTTGCCATTCAGCAGAGGCTGAGTGCTGGGTCAGTCTCTGCAGCCAAACACAATATGGCCTTGGCCAATTTTCAGTATCTGTACCCTTGGCTGAATTATTCCTTGTTCTTCATTGAGTTCCTGTCATAGATGATGGGAGGAGTGGACAGTTTTTGTAGGTCTGAATTTATCTCCCTATAGCCTTCATAAATGTTTCTTTCCTTTTCAGAGCAAGGGAAAGACTTACAAGTTGTCTCATGGTGGAGAGTTTTTTTTTTTTGTTTCACCATCAAACCTTGGCAACCATCCATACATTAGTATCGATTAGGGTCTTTTCTTCCTTTGTTTTTTGCCTCATAGCCCCATTTGCCTGAAGCTCCTGACAGAGCCCCTGAGCCTAGACTGAGGCCACAGGGACATTAATGAACCCAGGTCTGAGAGTCAGCATCACTGTTAAGACCCCTCTGACTGAACTCTAGAAGTAGTTTACAATCTGGTTTGCCATTCCACTCATGGGAGTTAACGGGACATAAACCATCCAGGTTTGTGTGGTTTAGCCAGGGGATGCAGGACAGGAGACGTAGCTGGCATAGCTACCTCAGATGAGCTCTCAGTGAGAGTTTTTACCATGGTACAAGAGGTACATTATCCTCATCATCTCAGCTTTTTAAATAAATCAGACTAGATGGATGAGTGTGAAACTACCATAGGTAGGGGTAAGCCTAGTGCTCCTTAGGACTAATTATCTTGTGAAAGCTCATGAACATAGTTTCCAGGGACCTAAAAGAGACATATTTGGTTACATCATGGAAAATGAGGTCTGTTTTTACCAACTGGAATTTAAAGTTTATATATAATCTTCCCAGTTTAAATGTGCTTTACATATCAGGCTATTTTTACTACCAATAATGTGGACTAGCAAGACAGCTAACATTCCACTTTATTGTAACCCAGTAAGTTTCCCAGGTGAAAACAACACCAAGAGAAGGTAAGCCAATATCATCTTTAGAGGAAGGAAGAGCCCAAACCTGATGTTAACCATTTGTTCCCACCTATCCAGTCTAATTCCCAACCCTGACCCTTCTACTTTAATTCATCTCGTTCATCTGCTCTCTGTTTTCCCCACTGCCTTGTCCTGCAAGCTGTCATCATCTTTCCCCTGAGCAACTGTGCCTGCATCCAGACTGATCTTCCCTTTTTCACGGTGGATCCGTCTCACCTTTCACAACCCCAGTGCAAAGCTAATGATATCCTCACTTCCCTCTGCTAATTGATGTTGATAATTGATAAATGACATTGACAATTTCTCCTTGCTCTTAGGAAAGAGTCCCTAAATTTATGTCTTTTGGGAAGTGTCAACTTTTCTGATCCCTGCAGGCCTAGCAGCTCTGAACACACCAGCCAAACTGGCAATTTAAAACTCATGGAAGATGCTGCATATTCCATGAACAGGTTATTCATATATGCAATATCTTCTACCTAATACATTTGTCCTCTTTCTCATCCCATATTTTCTTCATATTCTTCAGGCTTCAGTTAGAACCAGTGTTTTCAAGTTGTAATTCTTGGATAACCCTCTGTTTTCTCCATTATTTGATTTCCAGCTGTGTGTACATGTCTCTAGTCATGTTCATCATGTCTGCTCTTTTGTGTGTATATATGCATGTGTATATATATATGCCTGATTATTTAATTTATTATGACTGTTCAGACGAATGTCAAGTTCATAGTGGTTTAAAGCATCTGCTGATCTTTGTGTTTTGGATTTTGGTTCAATTGCTAGCATCCATCATCAATGATAATTTGTCAAATGATCTCATCTAATATTTTAAGACTTTTCTTCCAAGACTGGCATCCATTTCATGTGTGTTTCTATTTTTTTGATCTCTGACATGTGTGTACTATGAGTATATCTTTATCATCTCCCTCCCCATCATCCATCCATATGCATATACACTGTACACCTTTAGACTCCTCAGAAGCTCCCAGCCGGTCTAGATTTCTCTAGCTCCACACCACCATTGCTCTGGGGATGCATTTGGTCTATGCAGTTACCTCTGATTGTCTTTGTTTAACTTTGTAGGGTAGCAGAAAGACTTCACAGATAAGAATGAAATTTGTCATGTGACATGAACTGGGAGTAAAGTGCTTGAAATTATTATTTAAAAGGTCCTTTTTACCAGGTCACCAAATTTCTTTCCTTATTTCTTTCCTACTTTTTTTTAATCCTTCGATATTTTGGTCTTGGCTTATTTTTTATTTCTGCACAATCAGTAACCTTTGTATTCCCACCTTTCTTACTCTGCCCTCTTTTAACTTTCCCAATCATGCAGGGATCTGTGAGCATAGGAACCTCAGCAGTGAGGACAGGAAGGATCAGGGAGCAGCTGCTATGGCTTCAGAACTCCTGGTAAATTTAAAGGAGGAGGTGACCTGCCCCATCTGCCTGGGCCTCCTGACAGAACCCCTGAGCCTAGACTGTGGCCACAGCTTCTGCCAAGCCTGCATCACTGCAAACCACAAGAAGTCCATAATAGACCAAGAAGGGGAGAGCAGCTGCCCTGTGTGCCGAATCACTTACCGGCTTGGAAACCTGCGGCCCAACCGGCATGTGGCCAACATAGTAGAGAGGCTCAAGGAGGTCAGGTTGAACCCAGAGGAGAGAGAGAAGATAGATCACTGTGCACGCCATGGAGAGAAACTCCTACTCTTCTGTGAGGAAGATGGGAAGGTCATTTGCTGGCTTTGTGAGCGGTGTCAGGAGCACCGTGGTCACCACACGTTTCTTGTAGAGGAGGTTGCCCAGAGGTACCAGGTAAGAGACCAGAATGGTTGGAAGACAGGGCAGAAAATGGTTCCTGATGGGAAATCTGCACTTTGCATTTTCCTTTAATTACCTTGTCATCATAGACCTGAGGCCTGTGATTTTTCTTTCCATCCTGTGCTTATCATCTGAGGCCTGAAGGAAGTTTTTATGCACTCCATGTAATTGTAAGAGAATAAGCCTTGCGTACATACTCGTGGACAGAAGTAAATATTTTTGTACCTTAAGCTAGGTGGGTAGAGATTTAGTGCCCAAGGAAAGCTCTCATTACTCCTTTCAGCAGGAGAGTAACTGGAGTGGATTGGGATATGAGTTCTTTCCTTGCTATAGGATCAGACTTTTCTTCTAAGACAAAAAGAATCAATCTACTCTTGGTGAGGGGGTGGTGACTTAAATTACCTAAGACTTAAAGAACACCTTCACCACCATGTTTTTTCTTTTAAATGATGGATTCTAACTGTGGTTCTCAGAGCTTCTGTAAACTCTAGTCTCTTCTGAGATCAATCTGATTTCTTGTTCATCTTCTATCCAAGTACGAAAAAGCTCATAGCTTGACTCTGGTGTAATTCCTTTCTCACAGGAGATGCTCCGGGCAGTTCTGGAGAAGCAGATGAAGAAGCAACAGGAAGCTGAGAAGTTGAAAGCTAACATCAGAAAAGAGAGAACTTCCTGGAAGGCAGGAGGAGACACTTCCTGAGGGAATTAGCCAGAAACCTGGGCAGGACCGTGGGGAGGAACTCCCTGCCTCTTTGTTCCCTGACAATTGATAACTCCAGAAGTCATTTGATTAGTCCTGTTCTTCATCCTTTCCTGTATAGAGAGCCCTCACATGGCATGAATGAACAGAGCTATTTGGAGGGAGCTACTTACATGGAAGGACTGTCTAGTGAGGATGGCTGATGAATTCTGAGTACCGTTCTTGTGATGCTTTTTGAGTCTGTGTCTCCACTGGGGGAACTTTTGGCAACGGCTCATGGTTTTGCCCTCAGTGTTCAAGGGTGGGGTGAGAAGTAATGCAGGCAGGCATGAGTGTCCTGGATAACTGTGTGAAAGCTAAGCCACGCCCGGGTGTCCCATTTTGGCTCAGGGTGGGCCTCAGCATACCAATTTAAGGTCATTGTTTTAGAAGGTATGAAGAGATAATAATAGGACAAGTCAACTTCCCCAAGAATTTCTTCCCTGCTTCTATTTCCCTTCCCTGTGAGAACTTCCCAGAGGAAACAGTTCTATTTCTGGCTCACAGCCTCTTCTTGATAGACTGAATGCCTCTCTTTTCTTTCTCATCCCTAAAGAATCAAATACAGCGTGACAGAGAAAACATTCAGGCACAGTTTGACAAATTGAGAAAGATGCTAGAGACTGAGGAGAACGAAGAACTGCAAAAGCTGGAGATAGAGGCGGAAAATATTCTGGATAGCCTGGCAGAGTCTGAAAATAAGCTGGTCCAGCAGAGCCTATTGGCGGGAGAGCTCATCGCAGATCTGGAGCATCGGTTGCAGGGGCCAGCAATAGAGATGCTGCAGGTAAGACTTGAAGAGAAGCTTCAGTATCTGAGATTCAAGAAAAGTGAAGACTGTTTCTTCTCTATGTTGCTGTGTTGTCTCTTGTGCTGATGCTGCAGTTCTCTGGTCACTGTAGTAGCCTTTTCCTAATTCAATTTCAGAGGTTATAGGAATAATTGAATGTATAAGTATCAAGGGAAAATCCTATTTTTATTAATTTATCAAGAGCAATTCAAAAATTTGACCTTGGAGAGAAGATCAGTTGTATCCAGTGATATTTTCCAGGTCCCTGTTCTTTGTAACCTGGTGCTAAGCATTTCTCAGACAGCTTTTCATTGCTCAGCTTAGTCAAACACATGCACTTCAGAATACTAGATGTTTTTGTTTTTCCCCCTCATAGAATGTGTTGAGACGTTACCTCTCCTTCTTTATTTTCTGAAAAATAGTTGTAAAGTACTGGTATTATTTCTTCTTTAAATATTCAATAGAATTCACCAGTAAAGCCATCTCATACTGTTTCTTACTTTTGGAAAAGGTATATGCAATTTTTAATTTTTTACACACATTGAGTTTATTTAGATTTTTTAATACTTCTTGAGTCTCTTCTTGGTAATGGATGTCTCCATAGGAATTTGTTCATTTCATCTAAGTTGTCAAATTTGTAAGCCTAAAGTTAGTCATAAGACTTTTTTATAGTCCCTTTAATTTTTGTTTTTAATTTTAACTTACTTATTAAAATTGACAAATAAAAATTCTATGTATTTACTGTTTACAACATGTGGTTTTGAAATATGTATACATTGTGGAATGGCTAAATCAAGCAAATTTACATATTCATTATCTCATATACTTTTCGTTTTGTGGTGAGAACATTTAAAATCTACTGTCTGCAATTTCAAGAATACAGTACATTGTTAACTATAATTGCCAGGTTGTGCAATAGATCTCTTGAGAACATCCCTCCTATCTGTCTAAAGTTAGTGTCCTTTGACCAGCATCTGCCCCATTTCCCCCTGTACTCCAGCCCCTGGTAACCCGTCTTCTACTCTCTACTTCTATTAGATCAACTTTTTTTTTTTTACATTCCACATATTTAAGTGATATCATGTAGTATTTGTCTTTCTGTGTCTGGCTTATTTCACTTAACATAAAGTCCGCCAGGTTTATCCACGTTGTCATAAATGCTAGGATTTCCTTCTTTTTTTAAGATTGAATAGTATTCACTTGCATATATTTATATGCCACATTTTCTTTAGCCATTCAACTGTTGATGGACACTTAGGCTGATTCCGTATCTTGGGTAATGTTAAAAATGCTGCAATGAACATGGGAGTCCAGATATCTCTTGGACATATTGATTCTGTTATCTTTTGAATGTATAGTCAGCCATGAGATGGCTGGATCATACAATAGTTTATTTTTAACTTTTTGAGGAATATCCACATCGTATTCCATAATGGCTATACTAATTTATATTTTCACCAACAGTGTGGAAGAGTTCCTTTGCTCCACATCCTCTCCAAACTTGTTATCATTAGTTTTTTAAGTAACAGTCATTCTAACAGGTGTGAGGTAATACATTATTGTCGTTTTAATAAGCATTTCTCTTATGATTAGTGATTTTGAGCATTTTTTTATATACCTGTTGACTATCTGCCTTCTTTTGAGAAATTTTGATTCAGTTCTTTTGCCCAATTTTTAATTAGTATATTTGTTTTTCTACTGTTGAGTTGTATGGATTCTTTATATATTTTGGATACTAACCTTTATCAGATATATGGCTTACAAATATTTTCCTCCAACCCATAGGCTGCCTTTTCATGTTGTTGATTGTTTCCTTTGCTGTGTAGAAACTTTTTAATTTGATATAATCTCATTTGTCTGTCTTTGCTTTTGTTGCTTATGCTTTGGGTTCTTAGCCTAAACATCATTGCCTACATCAATGTCTGGAGATTTTTCCCTGTTTTCCTCTAGTAGTTTTACTGTTTCACATCTTACATTTAAGTATTTATTCCACTTTGAGTTGATTTTTGTATATGGTGTGAGATAAGGATCTAATTTCATTCTTCTGCATGTGGATAGTCAGTTGTGCAAAGACAATTTATTAGACTATCCTTTCCCCACTGTGTATTCTTGACATCTTGTCAAAAATCATCTGACCATAAATGTATGGATTTTTTTTTCTGGCTTTCTCTACTCTTCCGTTGGTCTATGTGTCTGTTTTTAATGCTAGTACCATGATATTAGGATTAATGTAGCTTTGTAGTAGATTCTGAAGTCAGGTAGTATGAACCCCCAGTGTTGTTCTTTTTTGCTGAAGATTGCTTTGGTGATTCAGGGTCCCATGTACATTTTAGGTATGTATTGTGGTCCCATACAAATTTTAAGATTGTTTTAACTATTTCTGTTAAAAATGTCAGAATTTTAATAGGAATTATATTGAATCTATTGATCACTTTGGGTAGCATGGACATTTAACAATAATAATTCTTCTAAGCTATGAACACAGGTTATTTGTTTTTCATTTATATGTGTCTTCTTTAATTTCTTTCAGCAATGTTTTATAATTTTCAGGATACAGATCTTTCACCTCCTTGGTTAAATTTATTCCTAAATATTTTAATTTTTTGTAGCTATTGTAAATGGGTTGTTTTCTTCATTTCTTTTCAGATAATGTGGTGTTAGTGGATAGAAATGCTATTGATTTTTATAGTTTGATTTTATATTCTGCAACTTTCTGAATTTGTTAATTAGTTCTAAGAGTTTTTGGTAGTTTTTAGGGTTTTCTATATATGAGATCATATTATCTGCAAATAGGGTTAATTTAACTTCTTGATACCAATTTGGATGCCTTTTATTTCTTTCACTTGCATAATTATTCTGGCTACTACTTCGAGTTGAATATAAGTGGTAACAGTGAGCATTCTTCTCTTTTTCCTGGTCTTAGAGAAAAAGATTTCAACTTCTTATAAGTATATTTTAATGTTATATTATGATGTTATGGCCTCCATTGTGTTGAGGTATATTCCTTGTATAGCTAATTTTTGGGGACTTTTTTGTTTTATCGTGAAAAGATATTGAATTTTGTTAAATGATTTTTCTTCATCTACTGAGATGATCATACATTTTTTTTTCCATCAGTCTGCTAATGTAGTGCATCACATTTGTGGATTTGCTATGTTGAACCATTCTGTGTCCTTGGAATAAATCCCACTTCATCATGGTGAATGATTCTTTTAATGTGCTGTTCAATTTGGTTTTCTAATATTTTATTGCTATGATTTAAGTTGTATTTGCCCTTTCCAAAATCCTTTTTACCACTTAATCTAGTTTCATTTGGTTTATGTTATATACAACATAAAATTTCTGATATTAATAAAAAAAGCAAAGGAGTGTGTGTGTGTGTGTGTGTGTGTGTGTGTGTGTGTGTGTTTGCCTAGCTATTGGTCTAGTTCTTGGAGAAAACTTACCTGAAGGAAGTAAATCTAGGGCAAAGGACATCAAATACATTGGTACCAAACAAAACAATATCTGTGATGATAAAGATGACTAGATAACCTAAAGTCATTAAGGATGTAGATTAAACTGGCCTGGTAGAAACTGGAGTTCAGGGTAAACATTGTAGTTTTTAGGACAATGACTGAGTAGATATCAGGAATATTATGGACAACATGGATAAGAGAGAAAAAAAGTGTGCTTGGTACTACATATTAGATACCCTGAGCTGCTGGTCCTTGTAGCTCCTTCATTATTGAATATATTAAACTGCATTTAAGTGACAGATCTGAGTAAAAATTGAAAATTGGAAATCAACTGCACATATGTGTGTGTGGAATTTGAGGGAGTGGATGAGGTAAATTATAGTTAATGTATAGAAGAAAAAAAAGAGTGGCTGGAGAAACCTCTATACCATCTATACTTGTTTAGTATGCTTGTTTGCTTGTACCCTGGGGAAAAACCATGTAAACTTCCTAAGGGCTATTATTTATTCATCTTTAAGTCTCCAAAATCTCGCATAATGCCTGGCAAGTGACAGTGAATCAGTTTACACATCTGTTGAATAAATCAAGGAACCATGAATTATTTAAATCATCTCATGGGGAACCATATACAGTTGGATAAAAAAAAATTGGGGGCCTCTTCTTTTCTCTTGTAAACATGTCCCATCTACAGATATCAGAAACCCCTTCCTCAAGGATGAAAGCTGTTTCTACTCTTTAGGGAACTTGATAGCCTTACATGAGTCTTCTGGGTGATTGCCCTGAGTCTTTTTTGTCTTTCACGCTAGAACCATCTGCATTCTCAGCCTATCAGGGGCTGGTGGAAATGTGATGAAGCTTGGTGAGGGAAGAGAGGATACTATTTATTAATTTATGTTTTCTCTCTTCTTCCTAGGACGTGAATGACATCATAAAAAGGTATGTGTGGGAGACCAGACATTTTCCTTTTGTGCTGTGAGAAGAAATTTGTAGGCATTAGAACCGTCTGATGTTCAATTAGAATAAAACATGTCCCAGGGAGAAAAATTTAGATATAGTGTTACCTTAAATTTCTGGTCACAAGTCAGGATTTGAGTGTTTTATAACTATTGAGAGTAGACCAAATTCTAGGGTAGGAAATTTGGGTGGTGGGGAGTCACAGAGTTTGCATCAGTAGCGTCATTAGGGATAAGGTGTTGCAGTATTAGATCCCTGTTACATCACCATTTTATTACCTGCCCCTCACTCTGGTTCTGTATTCAATAGGTGCTTGACTTATTGTGGGAGAGATGTATCTTCTTTTACTACCAAGTACCCAGATATGTCCATTGGGATAATTTCTATATATTTATATTTTTCTCCTGGGACTAGAAGAGACCGGGTCCTTCTTTATGGCTCTATTTAGATTTCCAAAAACAGACTTATATTTCTGTGAGTAATATTTTGGTTTTGGTATAAATAATTGATCCATCTTGTTCACATACTTCAGAAGAGTATGGAAAGGTGGTATCCTTGTGTTTAAAATTGCACACACACCTGGCAGTAACAATCTCTTCCAAAGTCATAAAATTCAGACCAGTATTAGTTTGGTGCTCACAATGTCTCATTTGCTGAGTGCTCATAATTTTTCCCAGAGAACCTGAAACCTCAGATGTTATCTGAGGACGTCCCGACTAGGTTTTGAAGATCTTAGGCTTCTCCAGATAGGGTTTCCACACTTACTGTGTCTCAAACACCCAGAGGCCAGGTTCTATAACCTGACTTTCTGACCATCTCCTGGGAACTTACATCCATAGCAATGATGTTTCCACACATTACATGTTCTTATTTTTAGGCACTAAAATTTTGTTTTGTTTTAAAATCTATTATTTTATGATTTCTTATGAGTTCAAGGAGGTAGAGAGGGAGAGGTTAATTATATCATTTTAGAAGGAAACACTGTGCTTCTGAAGAGGTTAAGACATTTCCATGGTCACACAGAGAATAAGTGGAAAGGTGGACATGAGCACATTTCATGTGGTTCCAGGGTCGGGAGTCTGTTCTCTCCCTTCTCAGGATCTCCAGGGTAGAGAGTTCAAGTGCATTAATGGGTGAAATGATAGAAAGTCACTAGTGTTCAAGGGACACAAGGTCAGAGATATGGGGGTCAATTTTTTTCATTCCTAGAAGTGAGACCTTGACCTTGAAGACACCAAAAACTTTTCCCAAGGAGCAATGGAGAGTGTTTCAAGCTCCTGATCTGAGAGGGATGCTGCAAGTGTTTAAAGGTGAGTAGAGCTAGATCAAATGTGTGGCTGTGGGATTCTAGTGGTAGCATGGGCTAAATGAGGGAGAGGGCACAGTTTCTAGGAGTGGATAAAAGAGATAAGGGAGGACTGATACTGTGTGCTGATAATGTGATTATATTTAATGGGCAATGGCCAGGTGCCTGGTTCATCCTCTCATTCACAAGTTTGCTCTCCTATGATAGTGCCCTATTCTTCCCCTAATCTGTAAGAGAGATGGATTTCTGTGCTGACTTCTTTGCTTATATTAAATATTATATATCTTTTTTAACATTTCAGAGCTGAAAGATGTCCAACGCTACCGGGGTAAGGAGAAATCACAGTATCACAAGCTACTCTGTTGTCGTTACCTTTCAGAATTTTTTGTTCTCTAGTAGGTCTCATGTTTTAACATCCATGTTTCTCTGTGCAACACACACATACCTATCCCTCCCTATAACCTGTGAACAAGGTTCCTCTTAGGTTACTCTCAAGTTCTTCTCAAGATTCCTCTCATAATATCGCCAGTAAAGCAGTATCATATTCTCATCTGAACCTTTAATTTTTTCCACAGTTTATGTGACACTGGCTCCAAGCAACAATTCAAATGTTGTCATTTCTTCAAATAACAGACAAGTGGTATCAGTGTGCAAACCGATACCTATTGGTACCTTTGCAGTTACCAATCATTACTATGGCATCCTGGGCTCCCCAGTTATCACGTCAGGGAAACATTACTGGGAGGTAGATGTGACCCAGAAACGTGCTTGGATCCTGGGTGTATGTGTTGAACAAGCCTGCCCACAAAATATTGTGAATGGTCATAACTTAACAGGAAATTATCAACCTCAAAATGGCTACTGGGTTATAGGATTGAAGAATACATTTGAATATAATGCTTTTCAGGATTCGTTCCCTTCTGGTTCTCGTTCTGTTTTTCATTCTCCTTGTGGTCCTTTGATCTTGACCCTCTCCCTGACTGTCCCACCTAATCGTGTTGGCATTTTCCTAGACTATGCGGCTGGCACTGTCTCATTTTTCAATGTCACAAACCATGGGTTTCTCATCTATAAGTTCTCTACACGTTTTTATTGTCCTGTTCGTCCATATTTCAATCCTATGGCATGTCAAATCCCCATGACTCTGTGCTGACCAAACCCTTAAACCTTCTTACACACTCAGCCACTTCTGTGCATCGCCTCTTACCCTGGGTGCATCTCATACACCTGAACTCATCTGTGCCATTTTGACCACCTTTACCTTGCTGTCTCCCTTCTTTCTATTTGAACTTCCTTTACGTAACAATAAGATGTACAGACTGCCTCATGCCATGTGCTTCCTGGTATTTTATTCACATAGCATAGCAAATTTGATTCAACATTTTCCAAACTCCCAAGAAAAAATGACTGAGCTTCATAAAGTAAGATCAGTATTTAGGTAACACCTTTGCCAAATTTTTATAACCCAATTTCCTCTGACACTGACTAGGAAAATAAAGGAAAACTTCTCAACAACTTTTCTATATTATTGTGTAGGAGTCACTCACTAAAGAATGAGCTCTTAGCAGTGTGTCAGTTTCCTCATGACACCCCTTATTCATCAAAGAGTTAAGGAGAAAATATCATAAATAGTATAAACTAGGAGTAGAGGTTTTGTATCAAGAGTATCTGAGTTCAAATCCTGTCTCTCCATATACTAGCAGTGTAATAATGAATAGCATACTCAAATGGCTGTGCTTATTGTCTTAAAATAATTTTGTCTTTAAAAATTTCACCTAAAAATAAGATCTGGTATTCTACTGCATAATAGGGTGACTAGAGTTAACAATGACATATTGCATATTTCAAAATAGCTAGAAGAGAGAATTTTGAATGTTCTAATCACAAAGAAATGATAAGTGTTTAAAATGATGTATATACTAATTACCCTGATTTGATAATTACACCATTCATACCTGTATGGAATCATCACACTGTACCCATAAATATGTAGAGTTATTGTGTGTCAATTAAAAAAAATAAAACTTAAAAACAAAACTTCACTTCATACTTTGAATCATTGTGCAAAAATGAATTCATGAAGTATAAAGCATCTATCTAAGTGTCTCAACTTAATAATAAGCATTTGCTCTACTAATTACTAAAAAATATAAGCTGTGTTAGCGTACCAGGGAACAGGTTGTGCTTTCAGGGCAACTAGGGTCGGATTTACTGAATTCTCAGTTTTTATGTCTCAAATAGCACTGTTAAGACTACTCCTGTTCTGCCTTTGGTATACACACACACACACACACACACACATACACACATACACAGAGTTTTATTATAATTCTGGTGTTGCTATATATTAGCCATTATCAAGTAAACTAAATTCTATAGGATTCAGTTTATTTGTAAAAATAATAATGAAATTTACCTGATAAATATTGTAAAAATCAAACAACAGAATATTTTTAATAACTTCTCTCATTTTTATCACATAAGCAGTAATCTAGTATGGTGTCTATTAGTTTTGATTCCCTCTCACTGTGACTAAAGGCAATGATTTTAAAGAATATGTAATAGTTTACTTTCAAAATTATTACCCTCACTTTGTTTTAAGAAAAAGAATAACTTGATTAAAGAATCACAGATTTTTGTTTAATTTTAGAAAACTTTAAAATAAATATTTCTGAATAAAAAAAATCTTTGTTCTATCAATTTCATAGCTGCCTAGTCTTATTTTTTCCTGTTCCTCAGTAATTCAATTTTATTGGAAATCCTTTTCTCTGTTTGCATATCTGTTTAAAAATCTATTATACACAGTGATACAGGTAGAGTCATAAGTACAATTGTGAGATTTCTCAACAATGGTGTAGGTAAGTGTGTTGTTTGTCCCAGTTAGCCTCACTCTTTTCATTGAGGTGAAAGTATGGTAGTTTTCAGGCATGACGTAAAAAACACTGTTCTCTTTGTTCAGTGAGGGGAATTAATGTGTGTTTATACAGGGCTTGGTGGGATTCTCATGTCTTTTGACATTTTAACTTCCAACTTTTCCCCAGTCAAGTCCTGAGCTGGAAATATTTTTCATGAGAATCTGTACTTGATCCTTCTTGGCCCCAGGAATTTCAAGGTCTCTATCTTTGGATGAACTTCGGTGACAGAAGAGATTCCAAAGTGGATATTTTCAGTATCCGTGTATGCATGTGCACACACACCCTACCTCAGCACTCATCCATGGAAACTGGGGAAATCAAACCTATACATCCCTTTGACCTCTGCCTCCCTGTCACCCCATGGGTATGATGGTTGATGCTCTCACTCACTAAAAACCGTCTGGGCCATCTTGAATTATTGGCAAGTGACTCTCCAGAGACATTAATACCTTTTCATTTACTGGAATGCCCAGTCCTACAGTTCAGAAGTCACAAGAAAATAAAGACCTGAATTTGTATATATAATAAAAAAGGTCTGCACACTGAGGAATAACCAACTTTTAACAGAATCTCCTGGCCCTAGAAATGAATCTCTCTGCTGAAAAGAATGTGAGGCTTATGCATTACTTCCAGCCTCACTCCCTTTTCTCACTAAAAGGCATTCTAGGCTGGAAAAACCTGAGGGACATCAACTGTGGATTTTCTCTGTGCCTATATATTAGTTCTAGGACATTCCCCTCCTCATCACTTCTGAACCTCTGAGTAACGATTATGCCATCTTCCATTTCTGGGGCCTAAGGACTGTGCTGAGCCATTAATGAAGCAGATGTCTGTTCACAGTGGGAGGTTTGAGTAGGCTCAGCAGAATCTTAGGACATAAGGAGCTTTCAGCCTGTAGGAGTATCCATGGACAATGTGTAGGCAGTGATACCTAGAGCCATCACCAAAGGGTTAGCAGAAGTTTGTAAACCTGGGGACTCGCAATCTTCATTAGAATAGACACAGGATCTGCACCCATTAGTATGGTATCCCAGTGACCTTCCATTTTGCCAAAGGATGATTCTTGGCAGTCTCTTCATCCTGACTCTTAATCTCTCCATGCTTCCAATGCCAAGTTTGTGTTTATTTGAGCACACACAGTTTCTGCTCCCCTCTGTCATGCCTCTTTCAAGCTATGTACCCTCCCAGTTCAGGTGACTCATGTCCTGGGATAGGAAGTGGGGCATTGTTTTTCTCCTCATTGTAGCTTAGACACTGAGACTCTACATGTACATTCCTAGACCCTGTATTAGCCAGAAGTTCTCGAGAGAAACTATGTATCTATCTAAAATGAGAGAGAGAGAGAGAGAGAGAGAGAGAGAAGTAGAGAGATTTTAAGGAATTGTCTCATACAAATGTGGAGGCTATAAAGTAAAAAACCTGAGGGTAGACTCAGGGAAGACTTGATGTTTCAGCTTCGGTTTGAAGGCAGTCCAGAAACAGAATTCCCTCTTTTGGGAGAACCACTCTCTTTTTCTCTCAAGAACTTCAACTGATTGGATAAAGTTTATACATTTTTTGGAGTATAATTTGCTTTACTCAAAGCCTACTGATTTAGGTACTAATCTCATCTAAAAATATTTTCACAGCAGCATTTGAACTGGTGTTTGACCAAATATCTGGGCATTCCATGGCCCAGCCAAATTGACACATAAAATTAACCAACATAAGTTCACTCATTGTCAACTTGGCACCCATGAATACTTTTTAAAATCATACTTAATTTCCAAATAAAGATGATAACAAGCTCATACTTCCATGTAACATGCATGACACAACTATCCTGTGCATAACAAACATGCACTAACGCTTACCCAGACAGCATGTAAAGTTGTTAGGTAACGTTACTCTTCTTGTTAACCTATAACTTAAATACTATGTTGTAAATAATACTTTGTGATGTAAAGTCAATACACTTTATATGCTAATGGGATAAAAGAGGAAAATGTAAGTATATATATATATATGTATATAGACACATATTCATAAGAAAATAAAAAATAGTTATGACAATTATGGCCCTCATTCTTGTAATTGGTTATGTAGTCATAGCTGGTATTTATAAACTACTCATTCTTCCACTATTTTGTATTTTTCTTCCCCTCAGCAAATACCTCAGGTAGTTACTTTCCTTCCTGAAGGGCCTTGACCATTAGTAGTCCTGCCTGAATTGGCTTTATATAAGTTTCTTCAGCCTGCTATAACAAAATACCATACACTGGGTGACTTAAACAACATAAATATATTTTCATACACTTCTGGAGACTGGAAACCCAAGATTAAAGTGCCAGCAGGGTTTGTGTCTGGTGAGGGTTCTCCCCTTAGGGTGCAGACAGCAGCCTTCTAGCCATATCCTCATGTGACCTCTTCTTTGTGAGAATGCAGAGAGACAGGAGGAGAGTAAGCTCTTTGGTGTCTCTCCTGATAGGGACACTAATCCTTTTGGATCAGGGCCCCACCCTTACGAGCTCATATAACCTTAATTATTTTCTTGAGGCTCCATCTTCAAATATAATCACACTGGACTTTAACATATGAATTTTGGAGGGTAAGAAAGAGGAGGCCAGGTGCTCACATGCTCCAAAGACAACTTCTCTTGCCACAGCTATAGACTGTTTCAGGACTACAGTGTGTTTAGACCACAGGGCCCATGCCTGCTGGCTTTCCTGAGCTCTCTTCCCATGGAGAAGGGCACATGCACCCCTCCATGGGAGCTGCCGCTCCTTCTAGGTAGTGGAACATGGGATGGGGATCTCTGGGAGTTCCAAGGCCCTACCATCCACCTGGTATATCTCAGTACTTCTCCTGATTAACAAAGACCAGCATAAATCCCATTGCCACTACTGCAGCCGCCTCTCTCCTACAAATACCACCTACTGGTTGGGAGGTTAACTTGCACAACCCATTAAAACATTTGCTGACAAATGTAACAGTGCTTGGACGGCTCTTATAACAAACCTAGTACACTGCTACTACAAACTATAAATAACTAGCACTTGAGAAAACCACCACACTAAGCCTACCTATAACCAAGGATTTCATACAGAGCCTTAGCTCCCTGAATGTACTCAGAAACAAAGCCAAAGGACCATACCCAACATAACCTACAGTCACACCCTTAAGAGGGAAAAAGAAAGTCCCATCCAAATGAAAGTAAATTCAAACAATAAGAAGTAACAGCTTCTCCAGATAAGAAGGAATTAGCATAATAACTCTGGCAGCATGAAAAAACAAAGTGTAATGACCCCACCAACAAAGAATCACAGCAGCTCTCTAGCAATGCATCTTAACCAAATGAAAATGTTGAAATGACAGATAAAGAATTCAAAATATGGATTCTAAGGAAGCTTGATGAGATCCAAGAGATAGTTGAACACCAGCACAAGGAAATAAGAAAAATAATTCAGGGTATGAAAGAAAAATTTACTAAAGAGATAGATACTTTTTTAAAAAGTACCAAACAAAACTTCTATAAATAAAAGACTCACTGACAGAATTTAAAAATGTAATTGAAAGCTCTAACAATAGCAAGCAGAAGAAAAAATTTCAGAGATTGAAGACAATTCTATCAAATGCACCTTGTCAGACAAAAATAAAGAAAAAGCAATTTAAAATAATGAACAAAGCCTTCTAGAAATATGGGATAATATAGTGTCCAAACTATGAGTCATAGGTATTCGTGAGAGAGAGAAAGAAAACTAAAAAGTGGGGAAAACCTATTTGAAGGTGTAATGAGGAAACTTCCATAGTCTTGAAAGAGATTTAGAAATTGAGATATAAAAGTCTCAGTGAATACCAGAGAGATATCTTCCAAGATGGATATCACCAAGGCATACATAGTCATCAGACTATCTAAGGTCAACATGGGCCTGGCATGGGAGGCTGAGGCAGAAGGATCACTTGAGGTCAGGAGTTTAAGACCAGAATGGGTGAAACCCCATCCCTACTAAAAATAGAAAAATTAGGTGGGTGCAGTGGCATGTACCTACAGTCCCAGCTACTGGTGAGACTGAGGCAAAAGGATCACTCAAGCCCAGGACTTTGAGATTGAAGTGAGCTATGATGACGCTGCACTCTAGCCTGGGTGACAGAGCAAGACTCTGTCTCAAAAAATAAAGTCAATGCGATGGAAAAAATTTCACAAGCAGCAAGAAAAAAATATCTTGTCACCTATAAAGGAAAGCCCATCAGACCAATAGCTGACTTCTCAGCAGAAACCTTATGAACCTGGAGAGATTGGGGACCTATTTTTAATATTCTTAAAGGAAAGAACTGTCAGCCAAGAATTTTGTATCCTACTAAACTAAGCTTAATAAATGATGGAGAAAAAAAGTCTTTCCCAGACAAGAAAATGCTATGGGAAGTCATCACCACTAGACTGGCCCTACAAGAAATGCTCAGGAGAATTCTAAACATGAAAATGCAAGGTCAATACTTGCTATCATAAAGACATGTGAAACCATAAAACTCCTAAGTCTTATAATACAATTATATAATCGACATTACAAAGCAACTAGGTAACAATTAACATTATGACTTTGATAGACTCAAGGTAAAGGGATAGAAAAAGATATTCCACAAAAATGGAAACCAAAAGTGAGCCAGAATAATGATACTTGCATCACATAAAACAGACTTTAAATCAAAAACAGTAAAAGAAAAAAGACAAAGAAGATCATTACATAATGATAAATAGATCAATTCAACAAAGAGATATGACAATCCTAAATACACATGCATCCAACACCAGATAACCCAGATTTATAAAACAAATACTAGTAGACCTAAGAAAAGACATAGGAAACAATATAATCATAGTAGAAGACTTCATCAACCCACTGACAGATCATTAAGGCAGAAAATAAGTAAACTCTAGATTTAAATCAGACTCTAGAACAAATGTACATAACAGACATTTTCAGAACACTCTAACCAACACCTGCAGAATATACATTCTTTTCATCAGTGCATGGAACATTTTCCAAAATAGACCATATATTGGGCCACAAAACTAGTCTCAATAAATTTTTTGAAAAATCAAAATCATATCAAGTATCTTCTCAGACCACAGGAGGAAAAAATGAGAAATAAATTCTAAGAGGAGCACTCAAAACTATACAGATACATGAAAATTAAATAACCTGCTCCTGAATGATCTTTGAGTTGAAGACAAAATTAAGATGGAAATATAAAAATGTTTCAATGCAAATAAAAACAGAGACACAATATATCAAAACCTCTATGACACACTAAAAGCAGTGATAAGAGGAAAGTTTATAGTGTTAAATGCCTACATCAAAAATACAGAAAGATCACAAATTAACAACCTAATGTCACACATCAAAGACCTAGAAAACATGAATAAACCAAACCCAAAGCTAGCAAAAAAAAAAAAAAAATAACAAAGATCAGAACAGAACTAAACAAAATTGAGACCAAGAAAACATGCAAAGGATCACCAAAATGAGAATTTGGTTCTTTGAAAAGATAAAAAAAAAAAAAATGGATAGACCACTAGATAGATTAATCAAGAAAAGAAGAGGGATGATTCAAATAAGCACATTCAGAAATGGAAAAAGAGATATTATAACTGATATCGCAGAAATAAAAAGATCATCAATGCCTAATACGAACATCTTTATGTCCACAAACTAGAAAACCTAGAGGAAATAAATAAATTCCTGGAAACAAACAGCCTCTCAAGCTTGAATCAGGAAGAAATAGACATTATGAACAGACCAATAATGAGTAGTGAAACTTAGTCATTGATAATAAAAAAAAAGAACTCCCCCCCAAAAAAAACAACCAATAATTAAATGAATTCATAGACAAATTTTATCAGACATGCAAAGAACTGGTACCAATCCTACCAATCCTATTGAAATTGTTCCAAAAGATCAAGGAGGAGGGAATCTTACCTAACTCATTCTACAAAGCCAGTATTACCATGATACCAAATCCAGGAAATGATGCAAAGAGGAAAGAAGGAAAGAGAAGAAAGAAAGGAAGAAAGGAAGGAAGGAAGGAAGGAAGGAAGGAAGGAAGGAAGGAAGGAAGGAAGAAAGAAAGAAAGAAAGAAAGAAAGAAAGAAAGAAAGAAAGAAAGAAAGAAAGAAAGAAAGAAAGAAAGAAAGAAAGAAAATTATAGAGCAATATTCCTGATGAACATAGAAACAGAAATCCTCAACAAAATACAAGCAAACCAAATCCAGTAGCACATCAAAAAAAGCAATACACCACAAGGAAATGTGTTTTATTCTAGGGATATAAGGATGGTTCAACACATATGAATCAGTAAATGAGACTGACCACATGAACAAAATTAAAAGCAAAAATCATATGATCCTCTCAATAGATACAGAAATAGTATTCAATGAAATCCAGCATCTCTTCATAATAAAAACTCTCAACAAACTAGGTATAGGAAGAATATATCTCAAAATAATAAAAGCCATATAGGCCAAACATATAGCCAACACCATACTGAATGAAGAAAAGTTAGAATTATTTCCCATAAGAACTGGAGCAACACAAAGATGCCCACTTTCATCACTCCTATTCAACGTAGTACTGAAAGTCCTAGCCAGAGAATTAGGCAAGAGCAACAATAAAGGGTATCCAAATTGGAAAACAGAAAGTCAAATTATCTCTGTTTGTGGATGATATGATCTTATAACTAGGAAACCCTAAAGACTCCTCCAAAGACTCTTACATTTGATAAATGAATTCAGTAAAGTGTCCGGATAAAAAAATCAACATACAAAAATCAGTAGCATTTCTAGCCGGGCGCGGTGGCTCACGCCTGTAATCCTAGCACTCTGGGAGGCTGAGGTGGGTGGATAGCTCAAGGTCAGGAGTTCAAGACCAGCCTGAGCAAGAGCGAGACCCCGTCTCTACTATAAATAGAAAGAAATTAATTGG
>CAUYRT010084191.1:0-45647 GCA_963574885.1 Lepilemur ruficaudatus
GGTGGTTGGGTCATAGTTTTTTGTTGACCCAGGGTTTGTTTGTTGTGTTTGTGATTGGGTGACCCCAAAACAATCTACCCGGGAAAAAATTTTTTAAATTTTTCAAAAAAAAAACCAAAAAAAAAAAAAAAAAAAAAAAACCCCAGAAAAGCAGTAATTACCTATTTTTACTTCGGACATTAGTAAGTAGTAGGAATTTTTTTTTTTTTTTAGATCATTTTAAATCATATTTATTTTTTTGGCTGAGGAGTATGAGAGTTATCAAGCAGTGTGAAAGTTTGCATTTAATTGACAGAAAGTTACTGCTCACTTTAACAGCACATATAATTGGAAAGAGAGTTAGAGATATTATTGAGAAAATGTGACTTTTAAAAAAATAGAGATGAGAAAGGAAGGCCACAGTGTAAATTTAAGAAGTTCCTATAATTAAGAAGTTTTTTTTTTTTTAAATCTTGTGTTTTCCTAAAAACTGTGGTCCAGTACATTGTGAATTGTTTTTACGGTTTTCATTATCTTAGAAAGTAAGAAAAGTAGTACCAGAAAAGTTAAGGAAGACTCTAAAAAGAAGAAGCGTTTTTCCAGTGTGTCTAAGAACAGCAAAGTTGTACCCGAAGAAGTAACTTCCACTGTCACAAGAAGTCGAAGAATTTCCAGGCATCCATCTGATTGGTGGGTGGTAAAACCAGAGCAGAGTAAGTAATTTTATTAAATTGTGTTCATTCTCCCAAAAAATCACTCTGTAATGGCTTTATGTTTGAGTTATATTTCATCATCCAGAGAGAATCTCATGAGAACCAAGTAAAATTAGGTTATCGAAAGAAATATTAAATCAATTATGAAGAAATTCCTTGGTGCTTTAATATATACAGTATTCTAGGAAGAAGAATACAGCTGTGGAAAAACAAAGTCAAAGATTGAAAGTCCTTGCTTTTATGGAGCTTATGTTCTAGTGGGGAGAGACAATATAAATAAATAATTCATGTAGTGATAGATGATAAGGAAAAATAAAGCAGTTGAAGAGTAAGAGATGGGAGACAGATGGCAGGTATAGGGTGGTTAGGATAGAGTGGAACACTATTTATCAAATAGAATGAGAGACTGTTAGAATCTTTTAGTGGACTTCCATGAATAAACGGTGGGAGCCATACAAATAACTTGGAGTGGGGCATTTCAGGCCAAGGGAACAATATTTGTAAAGGCCCAAGGTGGCTGGAGCATAGTGAGCCAGGGGAAATGAAGTCAGCAAGACAGACCATGATAAAGTGTTTGGATGAAGTATATTGAGAAGCTACTGGAAGATTTTAAGCAATAAAGTGATATGATTGACTCACCCTTCAAAAGGATCTTTCTTACAGTTGTGTGGAGAGGAAACTATGCCTGGGTAAAAAAGGAAGTGTGGTGATTAGTTTTAGGAAGCTGGTAGAGGGAAGAGATGAGAATGGTTGGATTCAGGATATTTTCTGAACGTAACCCAGAAGGGAGTGCAGATAAGATTAGTTGGAGTGAGAGAAAGGTAGGAGTCTAGAATGACTCACAGGTTTTTTTAATGCCTGAGCTAGTAGAAGAATGGAGCTACCGTTTTACTGAGATGAGGACAGGTATGAGAGAAACAGCTTTGGGGAGGATCTCCACATTTCAAGTTTTGATATGTTGAGGTTTCTGTTAGATATCAAAGTGGATACATTGAAGAAGTAGCATGATAAATGAGTCTAAAGGGAAAAGATCTGGTAGAACTGAAGGAGCAGTTTTTATTGAAAAGATGATAGAGTTAATGGATTGGTAATCTTGGGATCAAAGAGTACTAGAGGATAATGGATTAATTGAAACGGATTTTGGAAGTAGTGCAATAATTGATCTTAAGTTTTACAGTGGGTGCTGTTGAAGAAAAGGCAATTCTAAGAACATTTTCATTACTGTGGGCTTTGCTTAAATCCTGAAAATTTTTTGAATTCTGTGTGAAAATCAGTGGATGTGGTCAAAGGAGTGTTAATTGGGCTGTTTGAAGGTCTTGGCTATGAGGGATACAAAGATTCCTAAAATAAGGTTCTTGCCACCAAGGAGTTTATAATCTAACAGATTATAGTTTAGTTTATTACACATAAAAAGGTAAATAATTTGTGTTAGAGGTCCCAAAAACCGCCTCCAGTTTTGGTGATTTGCTATTTGAACTTGGCATATAGTTGTGCTTATGGTTATGATTCAGTACAGCAAAAGGATAAAAAGCAAATTTGGTAGTGAAAAGGTACATGGGCTAAGTCCAGAGAAAATCAGCACAAGCTTTCCAGAGTCCTCTCTCAGTGGTTCAGAGAGGAGGTGCTTAATTCCTCCAGCAATATATGAAATGTTTGCTATTGGGGATGCTCATTAAAGACTTAGTGCCCAAGATTTTTATTGGGAGTGGTCACATAGGTACCCTCTGCCTAGCAAGTACTAAAATTCCAGACTCCCTGAAGGGAAGCAAATATTCAGCATAAACCATCTTTTTTGTATAAGCAGTTTAAATCACATAGAATCATGCTTATCAGTTAGGAAGTGGTGGGAACCTTCCTGAAATTCAAGTTACCGGGGCTGACTTTGCAAGGCCCTTCTAGGAATAGTATTCTTATGCCTGCTATGCTAATTCTTTTCTGCACAATATGAAACATTCATTGTTTTGGAAAAATTGTCATTTTTTTGAATAAAGTGATCCTGAAAAATTGGTAGATCATAATATAGTATTTATATATGTAAATACTGTTGACTGTGAGGCATTTAGATTAGAGACTAGTACAAATACAGCACATCTGTGAGTCTTTGTTGCTATGAATTATTTAATCATTGGGATCCTTGATTGTTAGCAGCGAGTACTATTTATTGTGCTGTAGCCCTTTTTAGAATTTGGAGTTGGATCTGAATTCAAATTATGATTCCTCCACTTTGGATAGATTACTTTGTACAAAGTTTCTCACTTTAACCTGATTACTGATACCTCTACCTCATTGAGTTTCTATATGGTTTAAATGTGATTGGCATAGTAGGTAGCATATAGTTAGTATTGAAATGTTAAGTACTACTGTTACTGCTTGGAGGGAAGTCACTGTTCTGCCCCAGGTTGCCTGAAACACTGCAGTACTATGGTAGATGAATGTGTAAATATATGGGTAAATAACAGCCTAACAGAGCTTGGATAAATGTGCTCGAACTGTGAAACTTATCAAAAAAGACTTATGTAACAGTCCTGAAGTAGATGTTGGGTTTCTGATAAAGCTGGAAGTCACCAAAGTGGAGGAATGCTTGTAGATCAAATAGTCCAAATTCCTTTCTCTGAAGGAAGAAGAAACTGAAGTCTATAGTGCAGAAAAACTACATGACTTGCCCCCAGCCTGCTCGTAGTACACATGTGGCACCAGTGCCCTTTTGTATATATGAAGAAACGTTTATTGAGTATTTGCTGTGAGGCAGGAATGGTCTGAGGTAGGACCAGGACTAGGGTGAGGTAGTGAGGCACTAGAGTGGAAATTGAAAGGCATTTGTCTCAGGGTTTATGAATTAAGGCTCTATTCGCATGGCCCTGAGAGTGAGTACCTGCTTGAACTTTCCACCCAAGGCTACTCTCATGCTTCAAAGCCCTAACCCTGTTGGTAGGCATTGGGAATTTAAAGATTGGTAAAATACCAATCAATTCCTTGGTTGTTTCAAGGAATTGTCAGTCTTCTGGAGGTGAGGGATAGAGCTAAGTAGGCAGTCAGATGTGTATGGACAAACATTATCAAAGGATTGAGAGAACGCTACCCTAAGACTTGGGAATTAGTGAAAGCTTCCTGAAGTATGTGAATCAGGAGTTAAACAGTTGGATACAGTGAGGAAGCAGGATGGACTATTTCAAGCAAAAGTAGCATATGCAGAGATCTGGAACTGGGAGCTTGATCTTCTCTTTATTTTTTTTTCTTTAGTGTACTTCAGAATTATCAGGAGGGCTTGTTAAAACACAGATTAATGGGCCTGACTCTGGGAGAGTTTCTGATTTTGTAGGTCTGAGGTGAGGCCTGAGAATTAACATTTCAAACAAATTCCCAGGTGATGCTGATCTTGCTGGTCTAAGGATTGCCTCTTGGGAACAGATGCTTTAGAGAAACTGCAAATAGTTCAGTACTGCTGGCCTTTTCTGGTTTTTTTATTTGGAGGGTACTGTGGAGAGTTGTGATTAATGAAATAAGCAAACTCTAGATATAGAAATAAATCGATGTTAAAAGTATTTGGACTCAACCCTGAAAGTATAAATAATCACTAAAACATTTTAAATAGGATTGTAATAATTTAATTTTTGTTTTCCAAAGATGATTCTTGTAGCAGTATGAAAAATGAATTGAAGAACTAGGCTAGAGAAGGGAGCCTCTTAACTAAGCTCCCCTTCTCCAGTCTTGTTCTTCAATCCAGATAAATGATGAAGGCCTCTGTTAATGACAGATGGGAGAGCTTGAAAGAAGTAGATTTGAGAGGCATTAAAAAAGGAGAACTGATAGGATTTAGGGATTGATTGTGGGTAGGAGCAGGAGTCTTGGATGACTCAGATTTCTGATTTAGGTATCTGGATAGAGAGCTATATTTTTCATTAGAATAGGGAATAAAGCATAAGAGGCAGAGTTATTTATTTATTTTTTTATTTTTCCAACAAAGACTCCAGATAAAGAGGCAGATTTAGGGGAAAGTGGTAGGTGGATATTATAGGCATCAGCATATAGATAATAATTAAAGCTGTGGATAGATAGGTCCCTCAGAAAAAGTATATAGAGTAAAAAGCTAAAGGTGGAACCTTTGGGAATTACCAGGATCTTAAGGATGGCCAGAAGCGTAGTGGGCAGAGCCAGAGAGTGGTTTTAGAAGCTTCTGACAAATGTAAAGAGTCTGGTGCATGTATCTATAAATCGAAGAGCTGCATTGTTTAAAGAATTTAATTTGAAAACAAATTTAGTCTGTGAGATAGGTGTGTGTGTGTGTATGTGTTTGTATGGAAATATAAATGGTGTGGGTATTTCAGTGATCCAGGTCATCTGGACAAACACTATGCTAACTTTAGATTACCATTGAATCCTTCAGGTCTTGCTTATAACAATTCTCCAATAAGAAATGAATTACCAGTGCATCACAACAGTAGGCAAAAACCTACTGAGAAGAAAAATCAGGCATCTAAGAATATTGAGAAAAAAACTATTCCGTTTAAAAGGCAGAAGACAGCAACTCAAGGCAGCTCAAGAGTACAGAAGTTTTTAAATGCTGAAGGTTCTGAAGGTGTTATTGACCATGATGAAATTTCCAGTTGTTCCCAGATTGAGCCATTGGAAAGTGACAAGGCAGACCTGGCTAAGAAGAAAAATCTTGATAATCATTCTGGGTAATGTCTGTAATGTGTACAATAAAGTTATTTTTGTTTTTCAACATTTAATAGCTTTTCTGATATTTAATCATTGACAAAAAAGCAGTATTAGCATAAAGGGCTATGCAGTTGTGATAAATCTGGTTGGTATTAAATACAGGCTCTACCATTAGCTGGGTAATACCCAGACAGAGTAGTACCCTGAATTTTTTTTTCTCATATTAAAGTGGGGAATAATGTACAGCACATGGGATTGTAACTTTTAAATTTAATAACATACTATTCTTGCCTAAGAGTTGATTCTATTTTAAAAAAATTTTGGTAAACACATAAAATTTACCATCTTAATCATTTTTAAGTGTATACTTCAAATTGTTTTCCTTTTAAGTGAGATTAATGTGATTTCAATAATTAGAAATATAGCTCAGTATTTTTCTTCTTATGTGATAATAGTTAACATTTTTTGACTTTTTACTATGTGCCAAGTATTTGCTAGGTGCTTTGAATGAGTTCTTATTAGTTCTAGCAATTAATTAAGTATTGTTTTTATGCATTCTTGCTTTTTGCTATAGTGTGCATTCAACAACTAATATGTACTGTGTGTTAAGAAACAACAAGGTGCTAGGGATGTACTGAAATAAATGCTAGAGTGCCCTAAAATATATTGGGGTGTGTCATTATTGTCATAAAGAAATCCCATACATATTCTTTTTAATGTTTTCAGACCTTCTCATATTTGCTCCCTTTTTTATGTATTACTGGATTTGGTTTGCTAGTAATTTGTTGAAGTGTTCTGGTCTGTAGCTTGCTTTCCTTATGATGTCTTTGCCTAGTTTTGGTATAAAGGTAATAGTGGCTTCATAAAATGAGTTAGGAAGTATTCTGTTCTATTTTTTGAAAGAGTTGGTGAAGAATTTTTGCTAATTTTTCTTTGAATGCTTGGTGGTCAAGGCATGTGCACCTGAGTTTTTCTTTTTGTTTTTTGATTTTTTTTAATTTTAATTTTATTTTGTTTCATAGGTCTTTTGAGATTATTTATTCTTGAATCAGTTTTGGTAATTTGTGTTTCTAGAAATTTGTCAATTTCATCTAGGTTATCTGATTGTTGGCATTAAGCTGTTCATAACGGTCTCTTACAATTCCTTTTATTTCTTTTGACTCTAATGGTAGGACCCAGGAGAACAGTAGAACCTATAGAAATAGTCACTAGGAATAGTGTATCTTGTTTGCATATGTTTGGGGTAAACTAATTAGCTGGCAGCTACTGAAGAGATGAGCTGGGTCCCTCTGAGGACTATATTGTCCCTTAGTAGGCTGACTGGGGGTATCAAAGAAAAATTTTAGTTGTTTATCGATTTTCCAGGAAGCCATGGTAGATTAACTCTGTAGTGTGTATCATAAGCTGCTTGTAGCTAAGGTCTCCCAGTGTTCTTCCGTCATCACTTCCATCTTAGTTAGATCGTGTCTGCACCATTTCTCTCATTAGAATTTTTCAAATTGGAACTCTCCATAGGACCGGCAACCAATTCTCCTTCCTGAGCTAGTCGTTAAGTCTTAAAATCTAAATAGAGCAATTTGATATTTGTTATAGCCAATACTATATTGTCTGTATACCCACCTATGTATTGTTTCTGGAAGAAATATTTTTTAAAGAAATGTAAACAGTTATACATTTTTTATTTTCATAGATCTACAGGAAATTCAGAGGATCAAGATGATATGACTGCACACAATGTTCATCTAAAGGCAAAGATCAGTAGCTATACATGCAAGACACCAACAGATTCTAACTCGGATTCTGGAGAACCTGAAGCTTCAGTTTTGCAGGAAAGGTATGCATGTTTTCTAAGGATAATAGGATTTACTCTCTATATTAGTAACTTGTTATGTATAACAGATTACTCCAAAACTTAATTTTGTTATTGGCTTGCAAATGTTTATTTTATAGTTTCTGTGGGCCAGAAATCTGAGAGAGCTAGTTCTGGCTCATGGATTCTCAGGAAGTTATAGTCAAGATGTCTTTCTGGTTTGTAGTCCTTCAAAGACTTGTCTGGAACTGTAGGCTCCATTTATAAGATGTCTCACTCACATGACTGTTGGCTGGAGATCCTAGTTCTTTGCTGGCTGTTGTCAGTAGATCTTCGTTTCTTGCCATGTGGCCCTCTTGGCTATTCAGTATGGTGCCTGGCTTCCCACAAAGCAAGTGATCGAAGGGAAATTGTGACTATGATAGAAATCACATTGCCTTTTAATGGTTTAGTCTTTGATGTTGTACGTTGTTACTTCTACTTTAATTCTGTTCATTGGAAACAAATTATTGAGTCCAGACTGCATTCAGGGAGAGATGGAATTAGGCTCCACCTCTTAAAAGGAGGAGTATTGAAGAATTTGTGGATAACCACTCTTAGTGAGCAAATTTAATTAATCTACTCTTATTATATCTGAAGTTATGTAACCTTTTAAAAAAATAAATGATAAATTATATTAAATTCTCAGACTTTTAAAGGATGGCTAAGATCTCTTTTCTATATGTGGGATTATAAGTAGGCCTATCCTGAATATATAGTAGGAGGAAAGGAATCTAGGATTGGGATAACCTGAATCATCTCTATTTTTGTACTCCATTTTAAGTTCCATTTGTTTTTGACTATAGTTTTTTAAAAGATTAAGATATACTAATTTATTTCTAATTTCTTTCTTATAATTTGATTTTTATCAAAGAATATTATCATTTGAATTGACTAAATTCAAAACTGATCCATGAGTTAGTTTAAAATATTATAAAAAATGCAATATTTAGCATGTTTGGCTATTAATTATTAGATTAAATTGTAGTGTTTATTTTATATAGTAAGTACAGTCAACCCTCCCTATCTGTAGGTTCCACCTCGGCAGGTTCTGTTGATCCAACCAACCATGAATCAAAATATTCAGAAAAAATCCAAAAAACAATAAAAAGTAACAGTATAACAATAAATACTACAAATAAAAAACCAGTATAAGAACTATTTACATAGAATTTACATTGTTTTAGGTATTGTAAGTAATCTAGAGATTATTTAAAGTATTCTGGAGGATATGTGAAGGCTATTTGCAAGTACTACATTGTTGTATATAAGGGACTTTTGAACGTTCTGAAATTCTGGTATTCATGGGGGATTCTAGAACCAATTCCCTGCAGATACTGAGGCATAACTCTGTATTTTTGGTGATATGTAACATCATTATTGGCTTTATAAGAAAGAAACCTCTGGCAGTTATAGGAGAAAAATGATCATTAAGGTAGATACATTAGATGTATGTATTATAAAAGCATAAATTTTGTGGGTTTTTCCCCCCTGCGTTAAGTGGACCTTCCCGGATCAAGAATTATTTAATGTCTGGAAAGGATAATTTTGATGTGAATGATGAGGAAGTTCAGAAAAGTTCAGGTAAGTCCCTATTTTCAACTGCCTTGATTTTTATGACATTATGTATATGGAATAAGGTGTGTCATGTTTTTTTTAAATCATCACTGATGGCAAATGTACATTGAGTACCTACCCTTGAGACCCATGCTACATAGTTAGAAATTTTTAAGACCCTGTACTTAGGTGAGAGAGAGATAATGAATGACAGTTTGTTTTTTTAAGGAGGACACAATGAAATATTGGTGCTTAAGTATCTCTTCCAGTATTTAAAATTGTTAAGCTGATAAAGGTATATACATGAAGCAAGATTAGCCACCTGTTGGTGTTTACTAAAGTGGAGTGATGGGTGTATTGGATTTATTTATACTATTTTCTCTACTTTCAATATGTTTGAAACTTTCTATACTAAAGTTTTTAAATGCCTCTTAATAGACAATTTTATAATCCTAAAATGTGTGAGCTTGGATATAATCTGTTATACTGTTTTTTATTTCCTAATTCATTAATTCTTTGTCCTTTTAAATTCTTTTTTCCCCATCTTTAGATTTATTTTTTTTTCTCTTTTAACTTGAATACTTCGTATATTTTTCTCCTTTTTATTTGATAAAGAAAAAGTAATAGTTTTTCCTGAGTATAGTTTTAGCTTCATTTTATAGGTTTTGCTATGTGGTGTCATTGTAGTATACTCTAAATTATAGTGATTTTTCTTTGATCAAGCAGTTACTTAAAAGAATGCATTAGTCAAGGGCTTGGTCTCCAGATTCAGGCACCTGGACTTGAATCCAGCTCTATTACTTACTAGTTACGTTATCTTGAGTAAGAAATTTCAGTGTTCTTAACTTCAGTTTTCCTATCTGTAAAATGGTAATGTCAGTTACAATCCCATAAGTTGATATAAGCATGGATATATGTTTCTTGCTTAGTTTAGTATCTGGTGTATATTAAATATCCAATTGTGGCTGTTATTCTAAGAAGTTGTATTTTGGTTTTTTTGTTCTTGTTTGTTAATGTCTCATTTCACTATTCTGGAGAAATTGGCTGGTATTATTGTTTGAATTTATTAAGATTTTCTTTGTGTTCTAATGTATGTTTAGTTTTTATAATTTTTCCATGGGGGCTTGAAAAATGGAATATTTTGTGTGCAGATATGGATTTAAAAGTATATGTCCAGTCATTATTTTGTTGATAACAAGTAGATATATTTTTTGAATATACTTTGAATATTTATGTAATTTTTAATTATTTATAGAATATTATGAAATACTTACTGTTTATTGTTTTAGGGGCTTAGGGATTTGGCAATGAACAAAACTGGCAAAAATTCCTGCCCTCCTGGAGCTTACTTTCTGGAGGGACAGATGGTAGACAAAATAAAAAGAGAGCAAAAATTTGTGATTTGTTGGATGTTAAGGGAAGAAAAAGCAGGAGTTATAGGGTGGGAAATGGAAGCTACATTTTTAGGTAGATGAATAGAGAAGGCCTTACTGAGGAAGTGATCATTTGAGCAAAGATATGGAAGAGGTGAGACAGCAAACCATGCAGCTGTCTGGATAAATAGTGTCCTGGGCAGAGGGAAGATCAAGGGCAAAGGTTCTGATCTGGTAAAGGGTCTGTCTTGATTAAGGAACATCAAAGAGGCCAGGGGGATAGAGTAGAGGAAGCGAAGGAGTTAGGAGATGATGTCACAGAATTAACAGGATGAAAGCTCACATAGGATGTTAAAGGCTGTTGTAAGGACTTTTGACTTTTACTAGGAGACAGGGGAAGCCATTGGAGGTTTTTGAGCAGAGGAGAGCCATGACCTGACAGAATCACTGTGGCTGTTGTGTAAGGAGTGGACTGATGAAGTTGAGGGGGCAGGGGAAGGTCGGAAGCAGGAAGACTAGTTGGTGAGGTATTAAAATAATTCTGGTGAGAGATGGTGGCTTGGACCATGGTGATTGCAACAGAAAGTGGAGAGCAGTAGTAAGATTTTTAAGTAGTTTTGAAAGCAGAGCCAACAGCATTTCCTGATGGATGGGATATGAGGTGTAAGAGAAAGAAAGGTGTTAGGGATAACATCAAGATTTTTGGCTTAAGCACGTGAAGGAATGGCATTATTATCACCTTATTTGGGAGCTATTAGGAAAGAGTGGATTTGGGGGAAAAGAACCAGATATTGGATTTGGACATGTTATGTTTGATATTATTCTGATCGTTTGTATCCTTCCTTTTGGTTTGAGGTCTATCAAGGACTGCTACAGTTGAAGTAAAGTGTTCCTACCACAAGGGTCTGTCAGTTTCTTGTATTTCCTGCAGTCTTTGTTATGTACATTTCATGTAAGCCTTCATATGGAATGTACCTGCTTTTGTCAAATTTATGTTCTTGATCCTGTTAAGTGCTTTAGCTTTGCATTCTATTTTGTCTAATATTAATAGTGGGACCTCTGCTTTCTTTTGGTTGGTTGTTTTTTTTTTTTTTTTTATCTTTGTTCATCCTTTTATTTAACCTTTCTTAGAGAACTAAAAGTGGCTTAGAAACAGCACATAATTGGGTTATTTTCAAATTCTGTCACTATTTTTCCCTTTGAAAAATGTGTTTAACACATTTATACTTATTGTCAACAGGTATGCTTGTTAACTTCTTTGTAAAGTTGGTAGACATTCTACATTCTCACACATACACTAGCAAGGACTCAGGATTTTTTTTTTTAAACACAATGAACCACCACCAGTCAGATAGGAAAAATAATCTTGAGTCATGATATTTTTTCTTTTAAACTATCTTGCCACTGCTGTTTTGCTTCATGAGAGCTAATGCTTATGAATAGAAGTTTGAAGGCAGCTTATTTCTTTTGTGGATAATCTGTTTTCTTCTGCTTATTAGGGTTCTTTAATCTTTGAAATTCAGGAGATATCTCTGTATTAGCCACTTTAAAAAATAATTTATTTTGAAATAATTTCAAATTTATACAGAAATTGTACATCCTCTTCATTCAGATTTCACAGTTGTCCACATTTTACAATGTTGTTCCGTCTCCTTCCCTGCCTCCTCTACATAAATATTTACACATTTATTATCATTCATCTTTTTTTGAACTATTTGAGAGGGAGTTATAGACGTGATGTATTATTTCCCTTAAAATGCCCTATTATGTATTTCAGCAAGACAAGAACCTAATCACCCTTTGCCATCCAAATAAGGAAAACAACATTAATACAACACTGCTATTCATTTAGAGACTCCATTCAGATTTCGCCAGTAGTTCCTTTTTCCCTTTGGCTCAGGATCCGGTCATGGATCATGGACTGCATTTGTTTATTTATTTATTTTAGAGACAGAGTCTTGCTCTGTCAGCCAGGCTGGAGTGCAGTAGCATGATCACAGCTCACTGCAACCTTGAACTCCTGGGTTCAAGTGATCCTCCCACCTCAGTCTCCTGAGTAGCTAGGACTACAGGTATGTGCCACCATGCCCGCAAATTTCTTTTTTTATTATTATTGTAAAATGTTGTGTTGCCCAGGCTGCTCTCAAACTCCTAGCCTCAAACGATTGTCCCACCTTGGCCACCCAAAGCGCTGGCGCTGTGATTACAGGCATGAGCCACTGCGCTCAGCCCGTGGGAAGGAGGCATTTAGCCGTCATGTCCTTCGGTTTCCCTCAACACTGAACAATCTTTATAGTCTTTTCCTAACTTCCCCGACATTGACATTTTTAAGGAGTACAGGCTTTTTATTTAGAATGACCTTCAACCTGAGTCAGATATTTCCTCATGATCAAATGCGTGCCAAGCATATTTGACAGGAGTACTACAGAAATGATGCCTCAGGCTGACAGGCTAGAGTGCAGTAGCAGTTATAGCTCACTGTAACCTAGAATTCCTGGGCTCAAGCGATCCTCCCACCTCAGCCTCCTGAGTAGCTGGGACAACAAACTGGTAACACTGATGCCCACTGTGCCCGGCTAATTTATTAGTTTTTTTGTAGAAGTGACATCTTGCTCTGTTGCCTAGGCTGGTCTCAAACTCCTGACCACTAGCATTTCTCCTACCGCAGCCTCCCAAAGTGCTGAGATTATAGATATGAGGCACCAGCACTCTGCAACTGTTGTACTCTTCAGATATATTCATAGTAACAAAGTCTATAGAAATGGTACACTATTTTTCCTTTCTTTTCTTTTTTTTTTTTTTTGCTATTGATTTTGCCTAATTTTAAACTTCCGTTTTATAGGTTTCTAATTTTTTAAAGTGTCATTAGATTTAGGGGATACATGTGGTTGTTTGTTACATGGATGAATTATATAGTGGTTAAATCAGGGCTTTTAGTGTGCCTGACACCCAAATATTGTACATTGTACCCAATAGGTGAGTTTTCATCCTTCACCTCCTCCCTCCCCTTCTGAGTCTCTAGTCCAGTGTCCATTATACCACTTTGTATGATCGTGTATATCCGGCATTTAGCTCCCACTTATAAGTAAAAACATGGTGTATTTGTTTTTATGTTCCTAAGATACTTCACACAGGATAATGGCTTCCAGTTTCATCCAAGTTACTGCAAAAGACATTACTTCATTCTTTTCTTTGACTGGCTGAGTAGTATTCCATGGTATAAATATATGGATGATATATATATATGTATCACATTTTATTTCTTATCTAGGTTGATGGGCAGTTACGTTGATTCCATATCTTTGCAATTGTGAATCGTGTTGGGATAAACATACAAGTACATGTGACTTTTTGATAAAATGACTTCTTTTCCTTGGGTAGATACCCAGTAGTGGGATTGCTGGATTGAATGGTAGGTCTACTTTTAATGCTTTGAGAAATCTCCGTGCTATTTTCATAGGTATTGTGCTAATTTACATTCCCACCAACAGTATATAAATGTTCTCTTTTTACCATATCTGCCCTGCCAGCATCTATGCTGTCAGTGGCCCCATGCTGGAATTCTGGCTTCTGCCTTCACCCTTGGTGTCTCCCCATCACCTCTTTGTTACCTTCAAGTGTTTTTTCTCCAGTGATGTATTCGAAATACGGATATTTGATGATTGCTTTCCGAAGAAGAGACTAACACCAGCTGCCTGTAGTCAGCCATCTTGAAAACTCTTTTCCTTAGTTTTTATTCCTCAGCAATGAAAAGCAAAACGAGTGATAAAATGTATTGTCAGGTCAAATTTTGTTTAAAATATGTATAAGAAAGTTGACCAAGTTACATACTTTAAGTCAACTTGGAGTTGCAGCCATTTCTCATGATATTATCTTTTTGCATTTTGTAGATGACTCAATAGTAAAAAGATCTAACGTGATACCAGACAACAAAGTACATCACAAATTAGGTAATATTATTTTTCTCTTTTAAAATTTCCAGTGAAGATAATGCTATAATTAAATCTCTGTTTCTAAGTATAACTTAATTTTTTTAAGTGGGGGACATACTATTATTTGAATTAGTGGTTTTCTTGAATTTCACAGTAAATCATCACAAGCCCACTGCGTTAGTCTTTTGTCCGTTTATAAATCCTGTAGCCCTCTCACCCTTTTCCCCATAGTGGGGAATATGATCCCACTGAATCTAATAAACTAGGGTGGAAAATTTTGTTAAAGAAAATATAACTGCTAGGTAGATGGCATCCCTGATAGCTTCTCCTTCCACTTACATCCAGTTAACTCCTAAACAAAGCAGTGGCTAGAACGGTAAGTAAGCAAAGCTGGGAGCTATGGAACTTGTGGAGAGGCCCATGTGAGGATTAAAAATCCATGGTTCCCAAAGAGATATTTGCCAGTCAAGATTCATGGGAGCTCCCACCTTCGTGTGATGTTGGAGGGGCTTTCTGTGTTCTTCCCTATACTTGAGGCTGTGCCTGCTCTTGCACTTGTACCTAACGAGAACCAGTAAGAGTGAAGCTTTCTCATTGTTTCATCCAAGACTTTACATTTTGTCAGTTAGCATTTCGTGGGCCCATATGAAGAAAGACTGCTCTACCTCTCAATACTTAATGCTTGTCCTGGAGTGAAATGATGAGTGGAGTCAGGAGTAGACAAAGGGAAATAAAATGTCCTTGAGCAGGACTTCCAGTATTCACAGAGAGGAAAATCGAGCATTATGCCTAAGAGTAGTAGGCAACTTCTGGTTGCCTTTTGGACAGCTTCTGGATAGCTCTAACAAACAAAAAATAGGTAAGAATGTAGGAATTTTACAATACAGCCAACAAATTCAGTCAAGTATATATTAGACCTTTAAATATGAAATGTCCGATTTAAAATCAATAGTTTACTGTGTCTCAAGAAGCAGAGTATGTGCCCAAACTGTCAACACCGTTTTGCTATCTTAATGGTAACTTGCTTATGCCAGCAGCAAAGAAGCTTGAAGAGTGACTGGCAATGAAATTGGGAGAGGCGTTTTCCACAGCTTGTTGAGAATTGAATATTTTTCCTTGCAAGAAGTGGTCCAAAGCCTGGAAGAAGTGGTAGTCAGTTGGTGCAAGTTCTGGTGAATACAGTGGATGATCATCCGAAGTCCAGCTTCTGTAGTTTGAGCAGTGTTGTTTTTTGAGACATATGGTCTTGCAAGAGTATTGGTCTGTCTCTGTTGATCAGTCTTGGCTGCTTAATCACAAACATCCTCATCGTTTCATCCAGTTGGTTGCAGTAGACATCCACTGTATTCGATTGACCAGGTTTCATGAAGCTGTAGTGGATAATACCAGCGCTGGACCACCAAACAGACACCATTAGCTTTCTTTGATGATTGTTCAGTTTTGAACTGTGATTCGGCACTTCATCTTTATCCGACCATTGTGCTGAACACTTACAGTTGTAAAAAAGAATCCATTTTTCATACACATAACAATATGGTGTAGAAATGGTTTGCCTTTTGTCATGACAGCAAAGAAAGGCAAGGTTCAAGATGGTTTCTCTTCTGACACTCATTTCATTCATGCGGAACCCATCTATCTAGCTTGTTTACCTTGCTGATTTGTTTCACATGATCCAATGTTGTTAGAATAGTAATGTCAAACCTTGCTGCTAATTCACACGTTAGGTTGAGATAGATTTACTTCCACTATGGCATTCACCTCATCATTATCAACCTTGGTCTTAGGTCAACCACATGGCTCACTGTCAAGATTAAAATCACCAGAACGGAACTTCTCAAACCATTGACATACTGTTCATTAGCCACATCCTTCCCAAACACTTGTTGATATATCAAGCTGTCTGCACTGCATTGGTTCCACAGTGGAACTTATTAAAAAATAACACAAATTTTTGAATTATTCCTGGTTTTACAAAAATTGCTCTAAAAAAATTTGAAAGATAATCACAAGCCAAAATATGTGTTTGAAAGAATGAAGATGTACCTTCACAAAAAAAAAAAAAAAAAGCAAAACAACCAGGAAGTGTCAAAGTGAAATGTTAGAGATATCAATTGTCAAACTTAGTACTTAAGGAAATCGGACATTCCTTACCTAATAACCTACAGAACTGTGCATTGTCAGGTAAGATGAATGTACCTTTAACATTATCAGTCTTGGGCATTATCAAATTTTTAAATCTTTGCCAGTCCGGTAACCAGTGTTTTCATTGGCATTTCTGCAATTATTAGAACAAATATATATCTATATCTATATCTATATATATATTTTTTTGTCTTGTCTAGAAAAACATTCATGTTCTAAAAAAAGCATTTGTGTTCTAAAAGGTAACATGAATCTTTCTACTGCTAAGTATTCTCAACTGAACATTTACATGTGTACACTTTTGTCTGACATCTTTTTACAGTATTGCCCTCCAACACACCAAATGTTCGCAGGACCAAGAGAATACGTTTGAAACCTTTGGAATACTGGCGAGGCGAGCGAATAGATTATAAGGGAAGGCCATCAGGTAAAACTTAATTTATGCTATAATGTCTGTAACAAATTGATGTGTATGTACTATATTCCAGGCACTGTGTTACACATTTAAATACATTACCTCATTTAATTATCACCTTGCCCCAAATGTGATAAGAATAGGATTCGAATCCAGATTTGTCTGATTAGAGACGCTGGTATTTTTTTCCCCTTGGTAGCTGTTTGTGTCACTTTATAAGTGTTGTTATTCTATATTATCTGACAAGGTTTCTAATTTCATAAAATAAAGCATTAGATTGGGAAAGTAGTTCTCATTATTATGCTTATCAACCATTTTCTCATATTTTTCTACAAAATTGTTTATGGTAAGCAACAAAGTAGAGTGTTATCTTAAAGTTATTTCCTTTCTTTGATGGAAATCAAGTAAGTCGAAGGACTAAACTTACCTGTGGTTTTCAGTAAATAGTTCATTGCTAGCCTTTTTTGTTGTTTTTGTTTTGACATTTACTGATGACTGATTTCAAGTAAGCAACAGACATCATCCAATCGTGTTTCATCAGTGTTTCTAGATTTGGTAGAGACGTAAGTGAAGTTGGTTGGTATTTATGTTATTTGAACTGTTAGCTATAATCTTTGGTATTTTGTAAGCCAATGTGCTGTATTAATTTAAAGAGTTTTGCTTCAAGGTTCACTTCTTACTGTGTTATGATATTTTGCATTTCTTATTATTATATTTCAGGAGGATTTGTGATTGGTGGAGTACTATCCCCAGATACAATGTCGCCTAAAAGGAAGGCAAAAGGAAACTTAGGAAAAGTCAACAAAATAGCTAAGCAGAAAAAGATCTGTCTTGATAATGATGAAAGAAGTATGAATTTATTTCTGAAAGTAACTTTTAGATTTTATTTTAAATAAGAGTGCTTTGAGAAGAAGCTCTTTACAAAATTTGAAATTTGCTTCTAAAAACTTCAGACATGATACTATAGGAAAAATTCATTTATTAATGTCAACTTTTTTTTCAAATTTTGGAAGTAAGATAATTTTATTCATTAAAAATTTATTAATAGTATAGTGTAAAACATTTCCTTATGAGTAAATTGCTTTGTCAAATGAAGCTTACCTTTTTCATGCCCAAACTATGGTTATAAAAGACATTTTAAAGAAGTCTTTCTTTTTTAATTTTTTTTTTTTGAGACAGAGTTTCACTCTGTTGCCCCGGCTAGAGTGCTGTGGCGTCAACCTAGATCACAGCAACCTCAAACTCCTGGGTTCAAGTGATCCTCCTGCCTCAGCCTCCCGAGTAGCTAGGACTACAGGCATGCGCCACCATGCCTGGCTAATTTTTTTATATATATGTTTTTAGTTGTCCAGCTAATTTCTTTCTATTTTTTTAGTAAAGACGGGGTCTCACTCTTGCTCAGGCTGGTCTCGAACTCCTGAGCGCAAACAATCCTCTCGCTTCGGCCTCCCAGAGTGCTGGGATTACAGACGTGAGCCACCACGCCCGACTCTTTTTTAATTTTTTAAAAAGTTTTATTGAAATATAATTTAAATACGCTTCACTAATTTAAAGTGTACAATTCAGTGGTTTTAGTATATTCACAGAATTGTGTGACTGTCACCACAATCAACTGTAGACCATTTCATCACCCCAAAAAGATCCCCATATCCACTAGCACTCAGTTCCATTTTCCTTCCGACCCCTAGCCTTAAAGCAGCTACTAATCTGTTTTCTGTGTTGATAGATTTGCCGATTCTGGACATTTCATATAAATGGAATTATATATGTGATCGTTTGTGACTGGCTTTCTTCACTTAGCATGTTTTCGGGTTTCATCCAGTATATTAGTTTCCTAGGGCTGCTGCAACAACTTATCGCAAACTTAATGGCAGAAAACAAGAGAAATTTATTCTCTCAGTTCTAGAGGCCAGTATTCTGAGATCATGATATTGGTGTGGCTGTACTCCATACACCTTCTGCTGCTCCAGGTATTCCTTGGCTTGTAACTGCATAGCGCTAATGGGTTCCTCATTTTCATGTGGATCTCTCCTCTTGTGTTTCTCCTCTGTGTGTCTCTTGTAAGGACACATTTCATTGGATTTAGAGCCCAACCAGATAATCCAGGATGATCTCATTTCAGAAGACTTAAGTATATCTTGTAAAGACCCTTTTTACAAATAAGGTCACACTCATAGATTCTAGGAATGGCCCCCTTCTTGTAGTAGATTTCTGTTCGTTGTGGAAATTTATTGCTAGAAAACTTTTTTTCTCTTTTCCCATTTTTCCCCATCAGACACCAGGTAAGATACCACCTGTGACTGTGAAATGCCTTAGGCACACTGGAGCATTTGTAACTTTTCTTTGTAATTTTCATCAATAAAACTTAGAGATTAGGACTGCAAGTTATTCCAGGTTAGTCTTCTGTTTTACTTCCACCCTTCTGTAAAGAATCTGGGCCAGCTCCTCTGTCCCTAACCCCCCACATCATGAGGGGTTGGAGCACTGGTTGGCAACATGTCTACTTTAGCCTTTGCCACAGAAGTCTTTGTCTCCTATAAGGGAACAGCAAATGTTGGTACCCAGCTCATTTTCTCATGTTTTTATAAAATCTTATCCATAGACTTTTTTTTTAAATTTCAAAATATTAAGGTGGTACAAATGTTTTTGTTACATAGGTACCTCTTATAATGGTTAAGTCAGGACTTTTAGCATGCCCATCACCCAAAATAGCATTCATTGTGTCTGTAAGGTTGGTTTTTATTCCTCAACTTACCCCCCTCCTCCCTTCTTGATTTCTAATGACCTTTACATTTCTTTGTACCTGGGTGTATACATCAACTAGCTCCTAAATATACTAGAGTACATGTGGTGTTTGTTTTTCCATTACTGAAATATTTCCCTTTGGATGATAGTCTCCAGTTCCAATCCAAGATTCTGTGAATGACATTATTTAATTCCTTTTTATGGCTGAGTAGTACTCTGTGGTATGTATTTACTACATTTTTGTAATCCACTCATGAATAGATGGGCACTTAGGTTGATTCCACATCTTTGCAATTGTGAATTGTGCTGCAATAAACATTGTAGTACAGTTGTCTTTTTGATAAAACGATATCTTTTCCTTTGGCTAGATACCCAGTAGCGGGACTGCTGGGTTGAATGGGAAGTCTGCGTTTATTTCTTTGAGGAATATCCATACTGTTTTCCAAAGAGGTTATGCTAACTTGCAGTCCCATCAATAGTGCATAAGCCTTCCTTTCTTTCTGCATCCACAACAGCATGTGTTGTTTTTTGACTTCTTGATAATAGCCATTCTGACAGGAGTAAGGTGATATCTCATTGTGGTTTTAATATGTATTTCCCTGCTAATTTGTGATGTGGAGCATTTTTTTCATATGTTTCTTGGCCATTTGTCTATCTTCATTTGAAAAACTTCTGTTCATGTCTTTTGCCCACTTTTTAAAGGGGCTGTGTTTTTTTTTTTTTTTTTTTTTCTTTTTTTGCTGATTTGAGTTCTTTGTAGACTCTGGATGTTTAGCCCTTGGTCAGATGTAGTTTGTAAATATTTTCTCCCATTCTGTAGGTTGTCTGTTTACTCTGTTGATTATTTCCTGGGATGTGTAGACACTTTTTAATATAATCAAGTCCCATTTATTTTTGTTGTTGCTTTATTTGCAACAACAAAAGGTCTTAGTTCTTTGGTCTTAGGTCTTTGGTTCTTAGGTCTTAGGTTTCGGAGGTCTTAGTTCTAAATTCTTGGCCTAGGCCAGTGTCTAGAAGAGTTTTTTCTATGTTTTCTTCTAGAATTTTTATGGTTTCATGCCTTACACTTAAGTCTTTAATCCATCTTGAATTAATTTTTGTATATGGTGAGAGATAAGGGTCCTGTTTCATTCTTCTGCATGTGGCTGTCCAGTTTTCCCAGCATGATTTATTGAATAGGGCTTTCTATCTTTCCCTAATGTATGTTGTTGTCTGTTTTGTCGAAGATCGGTAGGTTGTAGGTAGATGATTTTATTTCTGGGTTTTGTATTGTTTTCCATTGGTCTATGTATCCATTTTCATACCAACACCATGCTGCTGGGTTATTCTAACCTTGTAATATAATTTGAAGTTATATAGTGTGATGCCTCCAGTTTTATTCTTTTTGCTCAGGATGACTTTAGTATTGGGTCTCTTTTTTCATTCCATATAAAGTTTAGTATTGTTTTTTTCTAATTCTGTGAAAAATGACTTTGGTATTTAATAGGGATTGCATTGAATCTATAAATTACTTTGTTCGGAATGGACATTTTTAACAATATAATGATTCTACCAATCCATGAGCATGAGATGTTTTCCATTTGTGTCATCTCTGATTTCTTTTCATCTGTGTTTTGTAGTTCTTGTACAGATTTTTAACCTTCTTGGTTAAATATATTCCTAGGTATTTTCTTTGTAGCTGTTTTTAATGGTATTAAGTCTTTGATTTGACTCTCAGCTTGTCTGTTAATAGTGTGTAGAAATGCTACTGACATGTGTACATTGATTTTGTAACCCAAAACTTTGTTGAAGTTATTTATCAATTCTAGGAGTCTTTTGGTAAAGTCTTTAGGATTTTCTAGACAAAAGATCATATCTTCAGTGAAAAGGTTTCCACTTTCCCCATTTGGATACTCCTTATTTCTTTCTCTTGCCTGACTGCCCTGGCTAGGACTTCCAGTACTATGTTGAATAGACATGGTGAAAGTGGGCACCTTTGTCTTATTCCAGTTCTTAAGGGAAATGCTTTCAACTTTTCCCCATTCAGTATGATGTTGGCTGTTTGTCATACATGGCTTTTATTATTTTCTGGTATATTCCTTCTTTGCCTAGATTGTTGAGGGTTTTTATTATGAAAGGGTCTGAATTTTATCAAATGCTTTTTCTGCAACTATTGAGATGATCATATGGTCTTTGTTTTTGCTTCTGTTTATGTGGTGAGTAACGTTTATTGATTTACATATGTTTAACCATCCTTGTATCCCTGGGATGAAGCCCACTAGATCATGGTGAATTATCTTTTAGATGTGCTTTTGAATTTGGTTTGCTAGTATTTTATTGAGGATTTTTACATCTGCATTCATAAGAAATATTGGTCTATAGTTTTTTTTTTACTGTGTCCTTTCCTGGCTTTGATATTAAGGTGATATTGGCTTCATAGAATGCGTTAGGGAGGGTTCCTTCCTTCCCAATGTTACGGAATAATTTCTGTAGGGTAGGTACCAGTTCTTTTTTGTAGATCTGGTAGAACTGAGCTGTGAATCTGTCTGGTCTGGGGCTTGTTTTTGTTCAAAGATTTTTTATAAGTGCTTTAATCTCACTGCTCATTATTGATCTGTTCAGGATTTCTATTGTTTCCCAATTCAAATTTAGGAGGTTGTGTGTTTCAGTAATTTATTCATTTCCTCTCTGCTTTCTAGTTTATGTGCATAGATGTTTTCATAGTATTCATGTATGATATTTTGTATTGCTTTGGTATCAGTTGTAATGTCTCCTTTTTCATTCCTGATTGAGTTTATTTGAGTCCTTTCTCTTCTATTTCTGCCTAATCTAGCTAGTAACCTATTGGTTTCTTTTTTAATCTTTTCAAAGAACCAGCTTTTTATTTTATTGGTCCTTTGTGCTGTTTTTTTTTTTTTTTTTTTTTTTGGTTTTCATGTCATTTAGTTCTGTTCTGAGCTTTGTTATTTCTTTTCTTGTGCTGGCTTTGAGTTTGGTTTGCTCTTCCTTTTCTAGTTCTTTTCATTGTGACATTAGATTGTTAATTGGTGATATTGCTGTCTTTTTGATATGGGCATTAAAGGCTATGAACTTTCCCCTTAGGACTCCTTTTGTTATATCCCATAGATTTTGATAGCTTGTGTACCCTTTGTCATTCAGTTTGAGGAATCTTTTGATTTCCATCTTAATTTCATCATTGGTCCAAGGATCATTCAGCAGCAGGTTAATTTCCGTGACATTGTGTAGATTTGAGTGTTTCTCTTGGAATTGATTTCTGGTTTTATTCCACTGTGCTCTGAGAAGATACATGGTATGAGTTTGATATTTTTGAATTTTCTGAGACATGTTTTGTGGCCTAAGAGTTGATCAGTCTTGGAGAATGTCCTGTGTGCTGATAAGAAGAATGTTTATTCAGTAATTTTTTGTTAGGTCTATTTCTGTTTAAGTCCAGTGTTTCTTTATTGATTTTCTTCTTCAGTGGTCTTTCCAGCTCTGTCAGTGGAGTGTTGAAGTTCTTGGCAATTATGATGCAATTGTTTATTTCTTTGCTTAGATCTAGTAGGATTTGCTTTATCAATCTGTGAGTTCCTATGATAGGTGCATATGTATTTAGGATTGTTATGTCTTCTTGTTGAATTGGTCCCTTTATCATCATACCATCTTTGTCTTTTATTACCATTATTGATTTAAAGTCTATTTTATCTGATATGAGAAAGGCTATACTGCTTGCTTTTGGTTTCTGTTTGCATGGAATAATTTTTTTCTATTCCTTTACCTTGTGTCTGTGTGATTCCTTGTGAGTTAGATGTGTTTCTTAGAGACAGCATATACTTTGAGTGTGTTTTTCATTCATTCAGCCTGTCTATGTCTAAATGGGGCATTAAGGCCGTTCACATTCAGTGTTAGTATTGATTTGTTGGATATTGTTCTGTTTATTATGTTAGATGATACCATGTTGTTTTGTTTTCCCTCTTAGAACTATTGTTTTATAAGAGCTGTGAGCTTTAACTTTTGGATGTTTTTTACACTGGTGGGTATATCTCTTTTTCTGTTCTATATATAATGCAGTTCTGAGTATTTCCTGTAGGGCAAATCTGATAGTGACAAATTCCCTTAGTGTTTGCTTCTCTGGAAAAGTCTTTATTTTTTTCATTATTTATGAAACTTAGTTTTGCAGGATACAGAATTCTTGGCTGACAGTTTTTCTGTTTGAGAAGACAAAAAATGGGGCTGCAGTCCCTCTGGCTTATATCGTCTCTGCTGGCAAGTCTGCTATTAGTGTGATGGGTTTTCCTTTGTAGGTTAGTATTGCTTTCATCTTGCTGTTTGTAGAATTTTCTCCTTCATTTTGACTTTGGCAAAGTTGATGACTGTGTCTTGGGGATGTCCTATTTGCTATGAATCTTCCCAGTGTTCAATGACCATCTGGTGTCTGGATGTCTGAATCTCTGGTGATATTAGGGAAGTTATCCTTAATAATTCCCTCAAATAGGTTTTCCATGCCTTTTGCTTTTTCTTCTTCTCCCTCAGGGATTCATGTATTAGTTCACTCACATAGTACCATGTTTCTCTGAGTGATTGTTTATTTCTTCTTTATTCTCTTTTCTGTATCTTTGACTGACTGGGTTGGTTTGAGAGCCTTGTCTTCAAGCTCTGAGATTCTTCTGCCTGGTTTAGCTTGTTACTGATGTTTTCTGCTCTATTTTGAAATTCCCTAAATGACTGTTTAATTTCTTCAAGTTCTTAATGTATTTCTTAATGTATTTTCTTATGTTGTCTAGCTCTTTAGTGACTTTCATTTTTTTTCATGGATGTCTTAACATTTCATTGGCTCCTGTTGATTTTCAACTTTCTTTTCAATTCCAGTCATCTTATTTGCCATCCATATTCTGAATTCCATTTCTAACATTTTGACCATTTCCTTTTGTTGGGATTCATTGCTGTAGATCTATTGTTATTGCTTGGGGAAGTCGAACTAGTTTGCTTTTTCTTGTTGCCAGAGTTCTTTTGCTGGTTTCTTGTCATCTGAATTCTCTTCTTTTAGCTCAGGGCTAAGTTTGCAGTGCACCTGTTCTTTGCTGAGTACTCACCTACTTAGTGAGTAGAAGGAGAGGTCCCAAGGTGCACTTTTCGTGTCCTGCTTGGGAGGATTGACCTGGCAGAGGAGGGGCTTGTGCACTGAGAGTGTATAATGCAGCTGTTCTGTTTTGTCCCATTCCCCTGTGATTATCACAGTTTAAGTTGGTGCTAGATGATCTTCATGCTGAGTTTTGGGTTGTTCCTCAGACCACCGTTGGAAGCTCAGATTGGGAGCTGGGCAATACCCTCTCCATGGAGTTTGGCATCATGGGGATTGCTTTGCCCAGGTCTCCCAAGAGAGGCGATAGTGGCAGCCGGGTGAGTCTATCTAGGCAGTGGTCATGGGTGTCTGGACTGTGGGTGTTTGCTCCAGCTGGGTCCAGTTGCGACGGCAGCTTGAGCTGGTGGGTCCCTGATGGAGTGTTGGACCGTGGGGGGTAGTTCCCACCAGGCAGCCTGTGGCGGTCTCAGAGCTGCCTCACGAGGCCTGATGGCAGTGCTAGAGCTGCCAGAGGAGAGCTACTGGGTTAGGCAGCAGCGCTGGAGCCTCTCACAGGTAGACCCATGGCCTGGAGGTAGGGCAGGAGCAGTGAGCGGGGTTGAGGTGTGGGCCAGCAGTGTAGGAACCGCAGAGGTAGATCTCCACAGAGGAGGATCTGCACGGGGCGGGTGGTACAGTGGGGCTGAGAGCATGGGGCTGTGGAGCTGGGGCTGCTAGGCAGCCTGTGCTCTCCCCCTACCCAGGTCCTGCAGAGGCAGTCACTGTTAGGTTTCACAAATGGCGTCTGTGACACCCATTCAGCTCAAATGCCCTGTTGGGGGGGGAAGGGTGCTCTGCTCCCAGTCATAGGGGTGGGCAAGAGAGTGTCTTTGCCTGCTCCCTTCCTGGTCCAGTGGATGTGATGTGGAAGTGGCTGCAACAAATCCGAGCCCCCGTGTATACCTTGCACCCTGGACCTTAAAGCTCAGAATGGTGTCAGTTGCAGTAACCTGGGAACAGAAGCCACCAGGTCCCTATTGTACCTGCTTTCTGGTACAGTGTCTCTGCACAGACTCCAAGCAGCTCCCTGATCAGTCCAGAGGTCTGTGGTAGTCACAGCTCAGGCCGAAGTGCTTTGGGGGAGCATGGAACCCCGGGGCTCTTTCCTCGTGTCCTTCCTCATGTGTGGATGCCTCCCCCAGGTACCTTCCTATCTTACAGAATGGATCTCCCTATCACCTTGTCCTTCACTCTGAATGTCCCTCCGTCATTTCTCCAGTGATTCACAATGCTTTTTCCCAGAAGGCCTATCTGTAGGTGGGCATCCACCTGCAATTTTCCATCCTCTCCTTGACAGCAGCGTGCACGGGCTGCTTGTAGTCCATCGTCTTGCTCCTAAACCCTAAAGAATGCTTTCTAAAGTGTATTACATACTTCTGGCTCTCTTAGAGAATTTGTAAAACATCATTTAACTTCTTGATGATGTAAGAGTTCAAGAGTTGACATGTTATGAAAGGCTTACAGAAAATAGAAGTTTGAGGTATTTGCTTCTCTATTAAATCACTGTAGATTTTTTGGTCAGGTGTGGTGGCTCACACCTCTAATCCCAGCACTTTGGGAGGCCAGGGTGGGAGGACCACTTGAGGCCAGGAGTTTGATATCAGCCTGGGTAGTACAGCAAGACCCCATCCATTAAAAAAAAAAGTGTGGGCTTTTGAATTTGAATTTTTGTTTATCAGAGTGATCATTTGTAAACAGGAAGAGACTGTTATGCCTCTGGCAGATTTCTTTTATAACTTCTCTGTATCTATATTTTGTACTGAACTTTTTTATAATTAAGAAGATTTTTAAGTAACTGGTTTGTATTTCAATGGTATTTCTTTTGCAGAGAGGAGATTAATGGTAAATCTGCATATACCTCTAGGAGATCCTTTGCAGCCAACAAGGGTAAAGGACCCAGAAACAAGAGACATTATTCTCATGGGTAAGAACAGGGATGATATTAGAAATACTTAACTAAACTACTAGTAAAAACAAACTGCCTGCTTGATGATCAGCTTATCTACTTTCTCTTTCTCTCCTGAACTCTGGCAGTGCTGAAGTCCAGTAGAGGATCTAATTCCATTAAGCAGTCTATGTGAGGACAGCTGTGGGGCAGTATCGATGGCAGACAACCTTTAGGGGACATATAGTAGCATGCATTCATCCACTAGAGTACATTGGTATCATCAGGAGTGTTGTCTCTCCCAAAAGGATCTAGGCCTTCTTTGACCAGGAAGACACATAGGGACAGGGGCTGTTTATGGGCAATTGTAGCAAATTAGCTGACAAACCCCTGGGTACACTCTGTGGGGCCAGGCAGGGATTGTGAGCAGGGGACAGACAACCTTCTGGACCTGTGGATGCCAATAATGGTACTTGGGACATGAAACCTTGGTGAGGATAACTAGCAAGGGCATCGATCAGCCTTACAAATGCCAGCTTTAACCTTAAGGCTGACAACAAGTTCCTTGAAACCTCTAAGTATATTAGATATGCATTAAGTATTTAGTCTCTGGAAAGCTATGGAAGGTCCCAAGAGATGGACTATAGTGGGATAGGGGTTTAGGGAATACTCAGCTATTTACCAACCAGGCTATATTTACATACAGGAAATATTTTAACAACTGCTATGATTGTATCACTGAGTACTGAGGATTATTTGTTGTAAGTCAGAATATAATTAAGTCAAACCAGAAAAAGTGGCAATAGTACTCCCGCTTAAAATTTTGACTATGAAATCGGTTCCATTTGACATCTTAACAGCTTAGCCAAGTTATTTCTTTATTCAGATTGTTTTTTAGAAACAGAGGTGGAAGTACAGAGAGTTTTGTTTAGTATAGCATTAACTAAAAACATTGTTGTACTCTACCAGATTAGAAAAGTTATGAGTGTTATCAGGAGTTCATTTTTTATCTATTTCTTATATCTGTGTGTTCTTCTGTATCATGTAGTCTGTGGGATTACTTACATTCCAAAATACCCAGGCAAATAGAGTCAGAAGCTGGTGAGAGAAGAATGTTAATTATAGATCTGGAAAGGTTTGTGAGTAAAAGGGAAATTAAAGTCTTATTAGTCAAGCAAACAGAAAAAAAATCTATTGGCATAGTGATGATATACCTGTGGGGTATTTTAAATTTTTTTTTTTTTTTTTGGCAGTGCAATTGGAGACAAACTCCTGATCCATTTATTCACTTACTCACTCAACACTCATTTACTTACCCATTTACTCAAATCATGTTTATTAAGTAGCTACTATGTGCCAGGGATTGTTTTAGGCACTGGAAGTACTGCAACGAACATAATAAAGCCCCTGTACCTCAATATGCTTATATTCTTGTGTGCTAAAAACTGAAAATAAGCAGACGAACAAATATATGAATCATCAGATGGTAATAAGTGCTGTAGACCAAACTAAAGCAGCGTAAGGAGTGTGGGGAGCCTAGTGCTGGAGTGGGTGTGGGGAGAAGGTTGCTGTTTTATAGGTTCATCCAAGAGCTGCCTCTCCAGTTAAGTGACTGGAGGAGATGAGAAAGCAAAATATGTGGCTCTCCAGGGAAAGAGCATCTCATGTGGAAGGAACAGCAGTTCAAAGGCCCTGTGGCAGGAATGTACTTCATATATTCGTGGAGGCCAGTGTGAATAGAGTAACAGAAGGGGAGAGATTAGGAGATGAGGGAAGAAATAGAAATTTAGATCATGTAGGACTTCAAATGCCATTGAAAGGAGGTTGGCCCTTCCAGCGAGTGAGACGGGAAGTCATTAGAGTGTTTTGTGCAGAGAAGGGACGTTTTTTGACTGTATTTTAAACTTTTTAAAAATAGAAATTCTTTCTTATATCTCAGCTAATCTTATTTTCTGTCTCAGCTATAGTAGAAATAATACTGTTGCCATTATTAAAAACTAAGACTAACAAAGTGTTTACTTTGTGGCAGACAATGTTTTAAAGAGTTTATACACATTAACTCTTTGATATCCATAGCAACTAATTAGCATAAATGAATTTTTATTATTCCATTTTACAGAAAAGGAAATTGAGGCAGAGAAAAGGAGTTTAATTAACTTGCCTAAGGTCATGATCCTTATAAGGCAGAAGCTGGATTTGACCTCTGACATTCTAGGTCCAGAGTCAATGATGTGATCAGTTCTATCTCTTTAAAGCAGGTTTCTATCTAGAAATAACTCTTTGTTCTGTATATGTATATGTAAGTTATATCATTGACCAATGTCATTGCCATTGCTTTATATTAGTATTACTATTTTTACCTAGATCTTATAAGGCCACGAGATACATACCAATTTTTTGTTACTCATGGTGATTTGAAAGTATATAAAACACTAGATACACCCTTATTTTCTACTGGGAAATTGGTATTAGGACCACGTGAAGAAAAGGGAAAGCAGCATGTTGGCCCAGATATATTGGTGAGTATATTTCTTCATATATTTATAAGTTTTGCTATAGATGCATCTCTGATTTATTGGATTTGATGAGGCATTACATTTTTTTTCCTCAAATGAAATTCTGTACCACACTACAAAGAGAAATGTTTTCATTTGTTAAATCTATTTAGAGTCAGCCAACCAACAGTTATTTAAAAGTACCTGTTCTATGCATAACAATGTAGTCTTGAGGTCCAGAAGTTTAAGGAATGATCTTTACTTAAAAGAATCTGAAAATAATAGGTTTGCAAACAAATCATTAGACTTTTAGAGCTGGAAGGGATTATAGAGATTAAATCTAATTCTACATTTCTCTGATTATGCAGTTGAGAAATATATTATGTGTCAATTTAAAATGACAACCTGGAAAAATGTAAATAAAAATGAGTGAGTTTTTAAAAAATTGCATAACTCTTTAGTAGTATGCTGAGGACTAAGAGCTAGTTGCATCAGTGAGTACTAGATAACATACTATAATATTATATAGAACAATTTTACTGGCTGAAGTTATAACAAGCTTCAAGGTGAGTCAGTCTCTTCCTCCCTCCCTCCTTGCCCCTTCCTCTCCCCACTCTCTCTTTCTCTCTCTTTCTCCCTGCCCTCCCTTCCCTCTCCCGCTTCCCCCTGCCCTTCCCTTTCTCCTCTCCTCTGCCAGTTGGAGAGACACACCTCTGCAACATAGTGTCTCTCTCTCTCTCTCTCTCTCTCTCTCTCTCTCTCTCTCTCTCTCACACACACACACACATATATTTCTATATTTTGAATTTGAAAATTGGAGAATTTGAAAAGCGTCAAATTTTAAGAATATTAAACATTATACCAACATTTAAAAATACTATAACTAAGGGACATTTTTCAGTAGTGACATTTTAGGAATCTGTGAAATCATGAGTTACTGAAGTATCACATTCAAAGTGATTCTTTTTACTGACTAAAGTAAATTCAAAAATGAGAAAAAAACTACGAAGACGCTTGAGTTTACATTAACAAAGAAGGGCAAATTTAGGCAAGGAAAAGATACATAGGAGAATCAAAGATTAATTTATTATTACATTGATTATTATTATATTACATTATTATTATAACTAGAAACCTGATTTAAAACACCATAAAAAATACTCATTAATCCCATCTTAAAATGTTACAGGCCTCCAGTTATTATTAAAAGAGTAAAAACAACACATTTAAAAAGCAATAGATGGTGCCTACATACCAATAAAGGAACAATTAATAATGAGGATAAATATGAATGTTATCTAAACTAATATCACCATTAAACTGTAATACTTTTATTGTACATAAGGAAATTTGAATAGGAAATGTTTGAAACATTTGTTTCAACCTGGCTGAACCATTGTTTAACCTGGCTAATATTCAAAGGAATCCACATTTAAAGCCAAATGACAGTTTATGACTACTGAGTTAGAAATTATTAGAAAAATATTCATAACCTGTGACCTAGAATCTCATTTCTAGAAATTTTTCCTAGGGGAAATAATTTAAAAGGAAGGAAGATAAACATATGTAGTTTTTGAAATATTAGCTATAATTGCAAAAATGAGAACCACTGAAATGTGTTACAGGAAGAAAATGGTTATATTTGTATTTCGACTTAGTAATGGGATAAACCATTATATGATAAAATAAACAGTTATACGGCACTTGTGTGTTCCAGGCACTGTACTAAGCATTTCGAAACTATAATAGTTTAAGCATGTTATTTTGAAGAATATACACATGAGAAAAATTTGGGGGTAAACATTTAAGCAAATGTACAAGATAAAAGTTCTTATATGTAGCTTCTATTTTTCTGACTAAAATATTAAAATGTTAAGAACAAAAACTTGATGGAAATCAGAGTTATTTAATAGGAGGAGTATTTGTATATCTTGAAACATGAAGCACACTTACATTCTTTTGCAAAAAAGGAATACAGGGGACAAGATGGAGAACCAGCACAACCTTTAACTCTTCTTCTTCTTCTTCAAACGCAGTGCTGGAGAATGTATAAGAAAGAAATAATAGCAATTATGTATCTGTTAAATCAAATCACAGAATTAACAAATTAATTACGAGAGCTGGTTTTCGAGAGAGCTCTCCCAGAAGACATCAAGAAGAGATTGAGAAATAGAAAACACTGAAGTTAAATAATGTGGGGAACAGAGAAAAGCATGCCAACATTCAAATAATCAGAATTTCCAGAGGAGGAATAAAAACTCCAATGAACAATAGTTGGAAATATTTTTTAAATTAGACAATGTATGTTCCAGAACTAAAAAAAAAAAGTGACAGCAACCCACTTAAAGGAACCAGTTCCTTGGAGAAATACTTGATTCCAGGCATGAGTCTGAGCTTGGAATATTGTTTTCATACTTGATAGCAAAGTATTCCCAAAGACCATGCAGAAAACCAAAAGCAAATATAAAACCTGAATCTGATCAGGTCTCTAGATCTAACTGTTACTTTACAGGAAATAAACGATGGTTGAGCCTTTCAAATGATACCTGGGGATATAATCGGTAAAATCTAGTTGTGTGAAGATTTTTAAGATAAACTGCTTGATTTTTTTTTTCAATAAATAAACTTTAAGAAACGAAAAAGAGACAAACAGGTAGAACCTGTAGATCAGGTTTCTCAACCATGGCACTATTGATATTTCGGACTAGATAATTCTTTGGTGTAGGGCGGCTGGCCTCTTCATTGTAGGATATTTAGAAGCTTATCTGGCCTCTACCCATTAGATTCCGGTAGCACCACTCTACTTGTGACATACGTCTCCAGAAATTCCCAATGGTCCCCTGAGGGGCAAAATCACCTTTGATCGAGAGCCACTAATATTGAATGACAGATTTAAGAAACAGATCAAGCAGGCAATGTGTGTGGCTCCTAATTGGATCCTGATTTAAACAAATCCCTGAAAATACTATGTTTAAGAGATGATTTGGAAATTTGAATATTGACTGGATATTTGATATTAAATATTTATTTTTAAATGTGATAACAGTATTGCAGTTATGTTATTAAAACACTTGATCTTTCAGTACACACGGAAATATTTGCAGATGAATTGTGATGATGGGCATTTCAAAATAATGTGGAACAAGGGAAGTAGACTCTTGGCTGGTTGTTGGTATTAGGTATTCATGGGAGTTCATCAGTCTATTTTTGTGTATTTCAAAAGCCTTCTTAATTAAATATTTATAAAAATGCGGAGATGTATTCTTAGGCAAATTGAATAGATAAGGAGAAAACACCTAGAAATGTATGCTTGACTTTCTATTTATTTATCTATCTGTCTATTAATATCTGTTGCCTGGGCTAGAGTGCAATGACATCATCATAGCTTACTGCAATCTCAAACTCCTGGGCTCAAGCAGTTGTCCTGCCACAGCCTCCTGAATTGCCGGGACCAAAGGCACACACCAATGTGCCCAGCTAATTAAAAAAAAAAATTTTTTTTTTTTTTTAGAAATAGGGTCTTACTATGTTGCCCAGGCTGATCTTATAGTCCTGGATTCAAGCAGTCTTCCTGCCTCAGCCTCCCAAAGTGCTGGTATTACGGGCATGAGCCACTATGCCAGTCCCTATGCTTGACTTTCTGGTTTTACTTTTTTGTCATTTCAATTGAGGCAAACTCTTTTTTGAATAAGAAATTTTTTTTCTTATTAAGTTATAAAAATACCTTTAGAACATTTCAGAAAATTTTTCCCATTTTAGGATGCAGTATATCGTAGTGTTTAAGAGAATGAATTCTGGAATCAAAGTGCTTGAGTCAAATCCCAGCTCTGCCATTTACATTGTGATGTTGGAAAATTACTTACCCTCTCTTTGACTCAATGTCTTGATCTATGAAAAGCTATTAAAATAGTACTGTCTTATTAGTAGACACATGCATTAAATGAATAAAAATATGTTCAGAACAGTGCTTGGCACAGAGTAAGTGCTATATAAGTGCTAGCTATTATTCTGGTATTCTGGTATTTTACTTTTGCTTACAAAGTAGCAAAAACAAAACAAGGAGGAGGACAAATATTTATCTGAGGCAAAATATTCGTGATGGATGTCTTAGTTTGGGCTGCTACAACAAGAATACCATTGACCTTGATCTGTGTCTCTTATGAAGGCACTAATTTCATTCATGAAGGCTCTATCCTCATGACCTAATTATCCCCCAAAGGCTTCACCTCCTAATACAATCACATTGAGTGGTTAAGATTTTAAAATATGAATTTTGGGGGAACACATTGAATCTGAGTGTTTGAAGGCCTTACACTTCTTATTTTTAGTTGCCCACTAAAAAAACAAATTATTGCCAGTGTGCTACCTATGTATAAAGTGTGAAATTTGACATTACTTCATAAATTTTTTAATTTTTTTAACTTTTTGACTCTTGTAATACTTAAAACACAACCATATTGTACAGTTGTACAAAATTTTTTTTACATCCTTGTTCTGTAAGCTTTTTTTCTATTTTTAAATTTCTTAATATTTTTTTACTTTTTAAACTTTTTTATTAAAAACTAAACACACACAGTATTAGCCTTTGCCTACAGAGGGTCAGAATCATCAGTGTCACTGTTTTCCACCTCCACATCTTGTCCTCTTGTAAGGTCAGCAGAGACAATAACACACATGGAGCTGTCATCTCCTATGATACTTCCTAAGGGATCTGTCTGAAGCTGTTTTACAGTGAAGATTTTTTGTTTTAATAAGTAGAAGTAGTACACTCTAAAATAACAATAAAAAGTGTAGTATAGTAAATACATAAACCAACAAATAGTTGTTTATAAACAATTATATACTGTACATCAGCAGGCCTCAACCTTTTTGGCACCAGGGACCAGTTTCATGGAGACAATTTTTCCACATACCTGGGTATGGGGTGGTGGTTTTGGGATGATTCAAGTGCATTACATTATTGTACATTTTATTTCTAATATTATTACATTGTAATATATAATGAAGTGATTATACAAGTTACCATAATGCAGAATCAGTGGGAGCCCTGAGCTTTTTTTCCTGCAACTAATGCCACCGCTGATCTGACAGGAGACGGAGCTCAGGCAGTGATGCAAGTGATGGGGAACGGCTGTAAATACAGATGAAGCTTCGCTTGCTTGCCCACTGCTCACCTGCTGTGTGGCCTGGTTCCTAACAGGCCACAGACTGGGGCTGGTACTGGTCCATGGCCCAGGGGGTTGGGGATTGCAGCGGTACATAATTGTGTGTGCTAAGCTTTCATAAGACTGTCAGTGCTGTAGGTTTGTTTACACCAGCATCACCACAAAACGTGAGTAATGTGTTGAGTTATGACAGCTATGACGTCACTAGACGTTAAGAATTTTTTAGCTCCGTTATAACCTTATAGGACTGCCACTGTTTTATGTGGTTCATCGTTGACCAAAACATCGTTGTGTGGCCCATGACTGTACCACAATTTAGTGGCTTAAAACAATACCCTTTTATTATCTCAGTTATGTGGGTTAGAAGTCTGGCAGGTTTGGCTGGTATTAGCTGGAATCAAGATGTTGGCAGGTCTATATTCCTTTCTGTAGGTTATGAGAATGAATCTGCTTTCATTCAGCTTCCACTCTTACTTAGATTGTTGGCAGATTCATTTTCATGTGGTTGTGGACTGAGATTCCTTTTTCCTCACTGGCTGTTGTCCAGGGTGTCATTCTCAGCTTCTAAAAATAGCCCACGTTCCTTGGCTCATGGCCACCATGTCTTCAGTGCCAGCAACAGTGCAAATCCTTTCCGTGCTTTGAGTTTCTGACTCCTGCTTCATAGCTTCTCTGCTTCCAGCAGTCAAAAGTTCTCCATTTTTAAGGAGTCATACGATTAGATTGGGCCCCCTGACATCAACCAGGATCGTTTCCTTCTCTCAGTTTCCCTTTTGCCATGTAACATATTGACAAGTTATATAGATTAGAGCATAGGCCTTTGCAGGGAATTCTTATTTTGCCTACCACGTTTTCTTTAAAGGTTCTTTAGAGTGGTGTTGTCATGGTTCACTTTGGAATAAGAGTTTTATTTTTAATTTTACAGGTTTTTTATGTTAACTTTGGTGACCTTTTGTGTACCTTACATGAAACATCTTACATAATAACTACTGGGGATTCGTTCTATATTCCTTCAGGTAAGCATAATTAAAGACATTTTACATAGTTAGATAGTATCTATTTAGTTGCTCATGGGCACTATGAAAATTGAAGCCACAGTGGTCAAAATGAAGTGTGATATGGCTGATGCCGAAGCAGTTTGGTACATATTGTCCTTTAATTTTATCATTAGGTAAGTGTATTAGTGTTTTGGTACATGCAAATTGAATAAGAGTTGTTGATTGCTGAATATAAAAATATTTATTTAGAGAATATATTGTATTTCAGGGTAGAAAATTATTTTCCCCATGTTATCTCTAAGAAATTATGTACTCAAACAATTTTTAGGGGGTTATTTTAAACACACGTAACAGCGTGCTTCTTCCAGCTATTGAAGAGCACAAGTCATTGGAAATAGGTATTTTAATCCATTCTAAAAGTTTAGGATACATAAGCGAACAAAACAGGCAAAAATCCTGCACTCTTGGAGCTTGCATTCTAATGGAAGGAGATAGTAATAACTATGTTTATATAGTCCTTAGTATGTGCCAGCCAGCACTGTTTTTAATACTTTATTAACTTGGTTCATCTTAATATGTATCAATTTTTAATATATAGAAAGTCTCAGTATTAGTACGCAATGTTAATGGACATGCCATATGTGATGCTTGCTGTCGTCTATAGTTCACTTTTGCTGTTATTTATTACCTCATTTAAGAATAGCACTTGCCTTTTTAAATTGTGAGATTTTATTTTACTTAACGCTGTACCTTTTATTCTTACCTTGTATGTGCATTATGTCTGGTTTAAGGGAATCCACAGCAGTTCCAGAGACCTATTAAAGATTGGTTTCATAAAAAGATTTTCCCTTCCTGTACCTTTGTCTAACCCATCTCTGCATTCATTACCATAATGATGGGAAATTTTTATTCTTTTGAGCCTTTTTGTGATCATACATGGGGTTAATTCTAAAGTTTTTCAGTTCATGGAATTAAATGAGTTACTTTGGGTTAGGTAAATTGTTTTTATTTTATGTTACATACTATGACTGCTAGGTGATGACTAAATATTTAATCAAAAGGAAAAGATTCCTGTGGAAGTAATTTTTATTTTCTATCACTTTAAGGTAATTATTACAACATCAAAAATCTCCTGAATGAGGAAAGTGTTCTTCTTTTTACTCAGATAAAAAGATGAGAGATGAAGCAAGTTTAAATATATGCATGTGTGTACATATATATATACATATATATAACAGTTCTGTATAGTTGGGGCATTTATTGTAATTACTTGTGATGTTTTAAAATAAAAATTTTATTTAGTTTTTTGTAAGTTTGTATTCGATTAACATTTCAAACTCCCACTTATAATTTTTCCATGACTGTACACATGGCCCATAGTGATACTCACATTTATGATATTACTTTAATAATATGAAAAGAATACGAAAACAAAATATAGGACATCTCTTTGTCAGAAGAGATCTGACCAATATGTCTATTCATTTAAAAAAAAATGCTTCTAAATAATAGTTTTCAATCATTGATCATTCAGTAATCCAATAGTAGAGAACTGTGGTGGATGGTATCTATTTGTATTAGTTTCCTAGGGTTGCTGTAACAAAGTACCACAAATTGAATGACTTAAAGCAACAGAAATTTATTGTCTCAGTTCTGGAGACTCAAAGTCTGAAATCGAAATGTTGTCAGGTCTATGATGTCTCTGAAACCTGTCAGGGAGAATCCTTCCTTCCCTTTTCCTAACTTCTGGCAGTTTACCGGCAATCTTTGTTGGCATTCTTTGGCTTACAACTATAGCACTTCAATCTCTACCTCCATTGTCATATGGTGTTTTCACCTCTGATGTCTTTGTCTTCACATGACATCTATATAACTATTACTTATAAACTTTTTTCTATCATGCTATTGTTCATATTTTCTGCTGAAGGCAGTGTCCTTTGCTACTGCTTTCTGTGTGTATTCTCCTTCCCCCTTTTAATATTAAAATGAAATGCATCAATGAATAAACGTAAGCTAAAGAATCTAATCAAAGTTTTTTTATATAGATAACATTTTATAATTATCATAAACTCTGAAGAATTTCATGTTTCATGGTCCTTAGGCCAGCCCCTTTTTCAGATTTGTTATTTGACATTTAAATACATACATTCAAAAGAGTTGGGAGGTGGGGCTTAGGAGGAATGAGATATGACAAGGTTTTTTTCCAGTGCTTTGCTTTTTTAATTTCTACTGCCATAAAGATGAAGGATTGTTTCTCTTTACATTGTGACCAATTTGTTTTTAATAATGAGTTCCACAGAAATAAATTGGTATGATTTCTGTTCATGTATTTTGTAATCTGATTATAAATACATATAGATAAATAGTTTTCTTATTACAAAAATAAATTTCAGCTAGACATTTTCTTTATTGAATAGTCCAGTAACATTATTACTAGTTCTCTATAAATAGAAATGATGTTACTACTATATTACAAGTAAAATTTGGGGATGGGAAAACCTTAAACATTTGTTGGATACTTTGATTTTAGTAATTTATTTCAATGTTCTAACTTAGCTAAAGTTTTACATATATTTTATCTATGTGCAGTTGTTTTGCAATTTCTCTTAAATCATAGAGGTTTCTCAAAGTTATGTTAAGTTTAAATAAAAATGTTTAAGATATTTATTCTCATAATTATTGAATCCTTTATCAGATAGCTGTCTTGTGATGTTCTTAACACTATTATCATTAGTAAGAACAATTTTCCCAAAACCATTTATTGAATAGGGATTCTTTTCCCTAGTGTATGTTTTTGTGTGCTTTGTCAAAGATCAGATGGCTTTATGAGGATGATTTTATATCTGGCTTCTCTGGGTGTATGTCTCTGTTCTTGTGCCAATACCATGCTGTTTTAGTTACTATAGCCTTGTAGTATAGCTTGAAGTGTGTTAAATTGATGCTTCCCAATTTGTTCTTTTTGTTTAAGGTAGCTTTGACTATATGGGGTCATCTCTGCTTCCGTACAAAGCATAGAATTATTTTCTGTAGATATGCAATAAATGATGTTGGCATTTTAATAGGGATTACATTGAATCTGTAGATCACTTTGGGTTGTATAGATATTTTAACAACATTAATTTTGTCAATCAATGAGCATGGTATGTTTTTCTCTCTGTTTACATGCTCTGTTATCTTCTTCCTCAGTGTTTTGTAGTTCTCCCTGTGCAGGTATTTCACCTTCTTAGTTAAATACTTTCCTAAGTATTTTATTTTCTTTGTTGCTATTGTGAAAGGTATTCTGTCTTTGATTTGGTTCTCAGCTTGGCTGTTGTTGGCATATAAGAATGCTGCTGATTTGTGTACATTGATTTTGTAATCTGAGACTTCGCTGAATTTATTTGTCAATTCCAGTCTCTTGGCCGAATCTTTGGGGTTTTCTAAATAAAAAATAATACCGTCAGCAAGAGCAATAGTTTGACCTCTTCTGCCCCCACTTGGATGCCCTTGATTGCCTTCTCTTGTCTGATTGCTTTGGTTAGGACTGCTGGCACTTTGTTGAGTAGAAGTGGTGGTAGTGAGCAACCTTGTCTGGTTCTAATTCTAAGCGAGATTGCTTTCAGTTTTCCCTGTTCAGTATGATGCTGGCTGTGGGTTTGTCATATATGAGGTAGGTCTCGTCTATGCCTATTTTGTTAGGCGTTCTTATGATGAAAGGGTACTAAATTTTGTCAAATGCTTTTTCTGCATTTATTGACACCTAAAATTAACCATCTCACTAATCCTCATAAAACTTACATATCTAATCAACATCTAAATGTCAATATGGTTCATCAGTGTAGTAATGGTTAAGAGGTTAATATTCATGTATTTTGAAATTACATAAAAATGAAGACTAATATCTGCCGCCTTGAACTTCACCGTGGCTCAATACATAAAGACTTTGCTCATGATATAGTAACAAGTGTGATTTTTATATATGATACAGTGAAATGCATCAACGTTTGGAAGATCTATATAACTCAATGAACTAATATTTTCAAACGAGTAATGCGTGATACAAAATCATGTATGGGTAAAAAGATCTATTCAAAATGTAAGAAAGACCACTGGATTTTAACATAATGGGGCTCAAAATGTTCATTAATATGGGTTTTCCAATGCTGTCACATTGCAAGTAACTTTAAGAAAACACCACTTACCAAGTTTTGACATAGTATGGAAGAATACACACTAGAATCTGAACACATACTTCTCCCTTTTCCAACTACGTATCTGTGTGACCAGATTTCCTTCGTATAGTTCAACCAAAATAATATGTTGCGGTACGTTGAATGCAGAAACAGAGATGAAAATCCTGCTGTCTTCTACTAAGCCAGATATTAGAGATTTGCAAAAATGTAAAAGAATGCCTCTCTTTCTACTATTTAATAATTCTTTTTGTTTTGAAAAATTTAGTTTTTTCCCCTATAAAATGTGTGTGTTGCTTGTCTAAGATGAGTCCGAAAAAAAATGTTATATGTATTATGCTAATATGTAATGAGTTTATGGTTATTTTAAAATTAATTTGGAAATAAATATTATGACATTGCCTCAGTTTTAATTTCTAATGTATTAACTATTACTAGATACCACCCCCACAAAAGCTCCTTGGGCTCTTCACATTTTTTAAGAGTGTGGAGGGATCCTGAGACCAAGCTGTTGCGTACAGAGGATCCCGGCCATATAAGGGTATTTGGTGCACAGAGGGAAGTTAGTGACTATTCTCAGCTGCGGTAAGGGCCTGGGTGGAGGAAGGAGAGGAGAGGAGCAGAACGTGGAGTGTAGGGCTTGTTTCCTGTCCCCTCCTTCAGGGTTTGCACCTTTGTTTGGGGAAATAAAGACAAGTCAGGGAGGTTGAGAAACGACAGAGCAGGGTGCGTCTGTGCCTGGCTTTCCATCAGAGAGGCAGGGTGGAGATGTCCTGCAGAGAGCTTCCCTCCCACGCAAGGTGGTTGCAGGAGTTTACCCTCAATTCCCTGGGGCCCGTGTGCAGCATGAAGAAGATGCGGAAGTGTTTGCACATCGCTCTGGGGTATGCAGAACGTGGCTGAATGTGTGCTGCTAAGGTGCTTGGAGAGGATGGTCCCAAATTGGGGGTCCTGGGAAAGTCACAGAGAACCAGCACCGTCTGTAAGCGCCAGAGCCAAGTGGAGTCTTCAGTGGTTGGGGAGACCGTTGATCTTCACCGTACTGAGAGAACAGCCTGAACCCAGACACCTCAGCTGAAAAAGGCTGAAAGGAGAGTTGCTCACGAGCACTGCCGAGTAGGTGGGGCACCTCAGCAGATGAACACAGGAAGAGTCCCCTCTCTCTTGTCGTATAAGCTTTCCTCTATTCTCTGAGAGGGGATACCCCAACATCTGGCAGAACCAGAGACTGAACTAAATTGGAAGAGGGTTTCGTTTTGTTTTAAATGCAGAAGTGAATAAATTACCATGAATAGGCAACCTATGTTTTTTTTTTTCTGCTATTGAATGGAGATGGAGATCTACAAGCAAATTTGGTCATTTATAAAGGGATAAAGAAAAGTTCCATCTGAGTTGTGTCTCTTTTTTTCTTTCTCTCTCTCACTAAATCTCAAGTTCTTGTGGCATGTCTGTGCTACGGTCACGGTTGCATCCCTACAGTTTAGGCTGATGTTTGGTCACTTAAATGTTTGTTGACTGAGTAACGAATAAATTGATTTTGAGATCTTGACTCTGTTTTACATTTGCCCTTCTGACATACAAATAAGTTTATATGACCAACAAGGTCGGAGCCCAAAGTCCATGACTTTTATGACCATCAGGTGAGGCCTCTCTGCTCAAAGCCATTCCAAAGCTTCCTGTGATGCTCTGAGTAAAAGTTCAAGTCCTCACAGAGGCCTCCCAATATGCCCCTACACCACCCTCTCTCTGATCTCCTACGTCTCTCTCCTCTGCTCACTTCATTTCGGCTCCCCTGGCCTCTCTGCAGATGCTAGAACGTATGAGGCATGCTCTACTTTTGAACATCTGTCCTCAGATGCCCACCTGTGTCATCCCCTCACTGTAGGAGGACAGGTCTCTGGGTGGCTTGGGCTGATCTGGCTCTCCCACCCTCCCACTTGCAGTACTCAGAATCACTGTAGAATAAACCAAGAATGCAATGTCCTCAATAAGAAGGGTCTGTTCATCCAGGCTATGTCCTTGTTCCTCCTAGAAAAGGATGCCCTGTAATGCTTGAGCTCAGCGATCCCAGTGACACCCATGGTATAAAACCCAGGGTGGAGTGCTTGTGGGGTCCCTCAGCTGTAGTGTGACATGGGGCACACGCAGACCGAACGCCATCTGCCCTGGGGAGCTTTCCTGAGCCTTGGGGGACTGCATTGCCATGGATTCTAGACTCCTGTTTCTTCTTGCTGCCTATCTGTGGGTAATAAATCTGCTTTGCCTGATTTCTTGTGTGTGCTCTGCCTCTCCAGGCTCATGCAAGTGGTAGAGGACCTTTGCACTCACCTCCTTCTAGTCTTTACTCAAATGCCACCTTCTCCTTGAAGCCTTCCCTGACTAACCTTTCTAAAGTTGCAACCTCTCTGACCATACCCAGGAACTGTACACTGCTTCATTTATTCCCATAGAAATTATTGTGTTTTCCCTTTCTAAAATGCTTCATGAGGACAAGGTATGTTGTATAAAAATTTAGTTTATTGCAAAAACTTTGCTTGGCATAATGTAGGTTCTCAGTCCACATTTGTTGAATTTGTTCAGTTGACTTGAGTGCCGGTTCTCTCCTAGAGCTCCAGCCGTATGAATTGCTCTGAATTTCCCCTTTTCTGGCACATTCCTTCACTAATCTCCCCTGAGCTCTACTCTTATTCTGAACTTTGGCTTTCAAACTTTTTCTAATTGCCAGTCCCTGTATTAAGCAATTTGTCTAGAAGTCGTATCTACCTTCAAAACAGCTTCATTTTTACTCTGTTGGATGATCTGTTTTCTGAAAAGAGCCTTTATTTCCTTCCTGTCACTGTCATTCCTCACACCCCCAGCGCCAGCCACACATCCAGGACGCCGTTGGCAGCCTGTCTTGTCTCGTCTGTCATGTAATCTGATTGTCAAACAAGTTGTCACTCACTACACATGTTAGCATATTGAATTCTGTCATTTACATTGCAAGTACTCTAAGCCCAACTGGATTAAGGCCATTCAACTTACACATTTTTGGAGTTTTTTTTTCCCCAAAGCTGGATGGGAAGTAGAGGAAGGGCAGGATGAGCAAGGATGGAGTTAGGCATAGTAATTATACGGTGACTCAGGAATCTCTATAGTCACCACACTTTTTTTTTTTTTTTTTTAAGAGCTGACAGTGATTTTTTTAGGTCACTTTAGTCCACTGCCTTAATTTCTGGAAATAAGCAAATGCCGGCCTATTAAGTTCTTTCTGAAAGTCACCAATAAATAAATGGGAGAGGTGGAAATAGAGCCCAGGTTTTTATTTCTCAAGCCAGTGTTCTTTCTAGTCTACCAGGCTTCCTTCCGAGAAGGATATTTCAGGAAAATAATTTGCCTTTTTTTCCTTTCAAGTAACACCTCTACCTCTCTTCTCTTCATTTGTGCCTTTTATTTTTATTTATTTATTTATTTATTTTTGAGAGAGTCTCACTGTGTTGCCCGGGCTAGAGTGCCGTGGCGTCAGCCTAGCTCACGGCAACCTCAAACTCCTGGGCTCAAGCGATACTCCTGCCTCAGCCTCCCGAGTACCTGGGACTACAGGCATGTGCCGCTATGCCCGGCTAATTTTTTCTATATGTTTTTAGTTAGCCAGCTAATTTCTTTCTATTTTTAGTAGAGATGGGGTCTCACTCTTGCTCAGGCTGGTCTTGAACTCCTGACCTTGAGCGATCCTCCCGCCTTGGCCTCCCAGAGTGCTAGGATTATAGGCGTGAGCCACAGTGCCCGGCCAATTTATGTGCCTTTTAATCTGACTGAGTGGATCTTATGAATTCAGATAACTACATGGTTTAATCATGAAGATACCGTCATAGGGTGTCATCAGAAGAATGAAAATGCAGCTGTTTTATCTGAGCCCTAGTTCACTGCTGTTTTCACAAGAATGCATTGTTTTGCGTTTGACATTGAGGGCGATTATCAATTCTCAGTTACAGTTTATGGAGTTAATGTACAATATGGTCAGGTTAAAACAGGATTGGTTTTGTGTAGAAAATGTGTATAAATGGCCTGAATAAGTTTCTATGGAAATAGTATTAGCTTCTTGATGACATTGGGAGTTTGCTCTGTTATTAATATATCACTGTCCTAAGTTGAATGGCAACAAATACAAAAATATTCAAATAAAGGTGAGATCATTACATGCATTGGGTATAAAATGGCAGATTGCGGAAAATGGCCGCAGTCTTTCACTCTCCCCTGTGCATACGCCCTTTGCAATGTGACCCTGCTGGCCAGTGGACCGCAGCAGAAATGACAGTGTGCCAAGGCTGACCCGAGGCCTCAAGAGTCCTTGAATGCTTGTCAGGCAGCTTCCAAGTTTAGGCCTTAATGAGACTTGGAAACTTGCTGAGACATCATGAGAACAGGCCTTCCTTCTCTTACCTGCTGGAGGATGAGAGACCAGGAAGAGTAGAGATACGTTACTGCAGCTGAGGCCTGCCCAGACTAGCCACCTTGTGGCCAACCTAGCGAATGACCACGGATGCATACGGCAGCCCAGCGAAGACCAGAAGCATCACCTATCTGAACCCAGCCCAAACCGTTGACTTGCAGAATTACTGTTTCAAGCCACAAAGTCTTGGCACAGTTTCTTATGTGGCTTACTAATAGAGAATACGCAGCTAACTATGTGTTACAACAGCGAACCGGCGCAGAATAGGAAGTATTTTCTAGTGAATTCACTCATAATGTGTCTGAGACAAAGCAGGGCATTATTTAACAATGGCGATGTGTCTGTAGTCCGGCATTCAGTAATAATTTTAGCTGGAAAATTATAGACTTGCTTTCACTGTGGTTTTCATTTTAGCTTCAAAGGTTATCTCTGGTAGTTCTTTTTTGGAACCATGGAAACATGGGAAAAATTTTTGTTTTATATGTGCTATGTAAATAAGAGTATGTTTTAAGTCTGTGATGGAAATCAAAGTGGATGAGGAATTGGAGAATTTAAGGTTCTTCTTGAGAATCATTGAGAAATCAATGGCATTGATACCCTGAGGCTGTGTGTACCTAGCCAATGCAGAAGGCTCTGCCGATGAGGGTAGCTTTTAGGCTCCCTCTTTGTCAGAGTTTGAATGAAGGGAGGGAGGTGAAGAAATAGACATCCAGACACATGAATGAAACATTAAAAAAAAAAAAAGAATGGCAATAACAGAATAATAATACTTTGTCTTCCAGTTAACTGCTCTAGATTGTGTTGGTTGAATCTTCCAAGAGTATCATTAGTTGTCCTGATAAAGACTATGAATGATACACTGGCAGAGAATGTAGCTTATAAGTAAGAAATACACAGAAATATACAAGTGTCAGCCTTCCTTTGTAAATTCAGCTGTTCCTCTTGACATCTTGTCTCATTTATTGCCAAATGTATATGAAAACGTTCTTTCTTTTTAGAGGGATATCAAGACTGAACATTCCACTATTTGGAATTTTGAAAAAAAAAACCCAAAATGCAATCATCTGATAGTTTTAAGTGGCAGCTTTAAGTGCATGCCAAGATACAGTAAAATGACATAAACAATGTATCATCTATTCAACTTCTATAGAAAAGATTCAACACATTGCAGTGTGGCGCTGAAACCACTAGATGGCGAAAGAATGCCTCTAATCTGCAAGGCTTTATTTTTCCAAACTAAAAGATGTATCCCATTTGAGCTAATTAACCCTGTCATTAATTCAATGGAAGGGTTAATTAGTTAAAGCTAAGCATAATAGTTATGGTTTCCAAAAATATTTTACCCTTTTAATAATCTCCATTTCATCTGTATCCAGGGAACAGCAAGAAATGAGAATTTGGCTTGCCAAGAATAAATCTACGTTTCTTTTTGGTTTAAGGACTATGACCTAACATTTAAAGTCTATTACAGTCAGTAGACACAGAGCTCAAATATGCTAAGTGTAAGGCTGGCGGGCGGAATCCTCTTGGGGGCTTGCACACCCCCCATCCCCACATCTGAACTCCCCCGACACATGGTTCCGACAGGCTGCTTCCTCGCAAAGAACCACCCGCTGGGGCCGCTGCCTGTTTTGAAGCGGAGACCTGGCCCAGCTGTCGCTCTGGACCGGCTCCTCGTCCAGACTGCCCCTATATAACCCACCTCCCCGTCCGCGCGGCATGACTTCTCGGGCCCCTTTCCCTGGGACCCTCGAACCTCGCCCGGGAGCGCTCTGTAAATAAAGCTACCCTTTGTTCAGCACATTCGGCCTCCTCTTCCTTTTATTTCAAACCTTACATTTGGTGCGGAAACCCGGGAGAGGAGTGTTTGGCGCCCCCCTCTCCGCGGCAACCACCACTGGGACGGGGACCTCTGACCATCCAGTCCGGCCTCGCCTTCATCTTTCTGCCACGGTGAGTCACCCCCTCTGCCCGCCAGGTCACTCCAGGAGCCTCTGCCCAGTTTCCGAGACCCAGGGTCTCTCCGGAAATCGGGGATCCA
>CAUYRT010084193.1:0-15389 GCA_963574885.1 Lepilemur ruficaudatus
AGTGAGACTCTGTCTCAAAAAAAAAAAAAAAAATTGTGGCCTCTGATTTTAGTTCTAATCAAATCAGTTGCTTCTGTAGTCTCTAATCATGCCAGATGAATGGGATTTTATTGCACATTTTGCCCATTAAAGGAACTCAAAACAAGCAGTGAGGAGATTATAATAATATTAATAATTTAAATTTGCATAGCAGAGACTTCTATTTCTGATAACAGTTGAGTAGGTAATTTGGAGTAGCCACATGCTAAGGAAAACCAAAAAAAAGATGAAGAAAATATGAAAAGACATTGGGGCAATAAGAAGATAATGAAGAATTACTGGGTGAAAACAGAGAGGAAAATGAAATCCAGAGTTAAGTCCTATATCCGAGTCCTCTTGCTCTGGAAGCTTTTGATGTTTATGGAAAAAAAGACTGCGAAGCTGAGTTGAGTGATGCTGTTAATAACATCACAGACTAGACATAAAAGTGGAAGTAAGGGGCCTATTTTGGGTTCAGATTCTAAAAAACTAGGGCAGAAGTAAACTTGCCTTTTCAAGTGTTGCAACCCAGCTTCAAGTCATCTGAGTGATCTAGGAAATCTTAATCCCAAACAGTAAATTTGGAAAATCCTGACTACTGGTACCCCTAGGTGTCTGGTAGAAGCCAATGAAAATCTATCGGAATAAGATAACATCACCCAAGTTCTCAAATTATTTCAACAATTTTTCAAATACAATGTCTGGCATACAGTCACAGATATCCAGGCACATGAGATAAAACATAGGAACAGAGCCAAGAGAAATGACAAGCAGCAGAAACAGTCACATGGGACCTCACAGAGTGGAATTATCAGACAGAATTTTTTTTTTTTTGTTTGAGACAGAGTCTCACTCTGTTGTCCATGCTGCAGTGCCGTGACATCAGCCTACCTCACAGCAATCTCAGACTCCTGGACTCAAGAGATACTCCTGCCTCAGCCTCCAGAGTAGCTGGGACAACAGGTGTGTGCCACCCTGTCCGGCTAATTTTTTTTCTATTTTTAGTTGCCTAGCTAATTTCTTTCTATTTTTAGTAGAGACGGGGTCTCACTTTTTCTTAGGCTGGTCTCAAACTCCTGATCTCAAGTCTCCTGCCTTGGCCTCCCAAAGTTCTAGGATTACAGGCATGAGCCACCACGCCTAGCCCAGACACAGATTTCAATGTAACAGTTCTTACTATATTCAAGGAGATAAAAAACAAGGTAGAACATTTGGGTAGAGAACTGGAAATTGTAAAAACTGACAGAGTAGATGTGAAAAAGAAGCAACTAGAAATTCTACAACTGAAAAACAAAATAATAAACTAAAAACTAAACGGATCTGTAAGTGCCAGGCATGGTGGCTCCCTCCTATGATCCTAGCACTCTGGGAGGTTAAGGAGGGAGGATCACTTGAGATCAGAAATTTGAGACCAGCCTGAGCAAGAGCAAGACCCAGTTTCTACTAAAAATAGAAAAATTAGCCAGGCATGGGGCACCTGTAGTCCCAGCTACTTGGGAGGCTGAGGCAAGAGGATCACTTGAGCCCAGCAGTTTGAGGTTGCAGTGAACTAAGATGATGCCACTGCACTCTACCCTGGGTGACAGAGTGAGACTATGTCTCAAAAAAAATTAAAAAAAATAAAAACTTCAAAAGAAAAAAGTAAATGGATCTATAAGAAAGATTATAGCTAAAGAGAGAATTTGTGAAATGGTAAACAGGTCAGAAGAAAATGCCCAGAATGAAGCATGCAGTGAGGTAAGAGACCTAAGAGAATACAATGAGAAGGTTTATCATATGTTTGATCAGAGTACCGAAGGGGAGAAAGAATTTAGCAGAGAAAATATTTGAAAAACTAATGGTTGACAACTTTCCTGAAGTGATAACAGAAACCAACCTACCAATTCAAGAATCACTATGAACTGCAAACAAAATAAATAAAAAGAAATCCATCCATAGATTATTAATAACAAATCTTCATGATACAAAAACCCTCCCAAATTTTTTGAGACGGGGCTCACTCTGTCACCCAAGCTGGAGTGCAGTGGCACAATCATAGCTCACTCTAACCTCCAATTCCTGGGCTCAAGCGATCCTCCCACCTCTGCCTTCTGAGTAGCGAGGACTACAGGCACACACCAGCACTCCCTGATACTTTTTAAATTTTTTGTAGAACAGGATCTCGCCATGTTGCCCAGCCTGGTCTCAAACTTCTGGCCTCAAGCGATCCTCACACCTGAGCCTTCCAAAGTTCTGAGATTAGGCATGAGCTGCTGTTCCTGGCCAAAAAAAAATTATTAAAAATCGCTGGGGATAAAGGAAAGATTACCTTCAAAGGAATGACACCTAGACAGGCAGCTGATTTTTTTCAACAGTTGCAATGGAAGCCAGAAGACTAATATTAAAACTTCAATGTGTCTTAAAAAGTAACTGTCAACCCAAAATCCTAACCCATCAAAAATATATTTCAAGGATGACACAAAATAAGACATTTTCAGACAAAAAGAGAGAAAAATTGTCACCAGAAGATCTCACTAAAGGATATTCTAAAGGATTTACTTCAGGCAGAAGAAAAGTGACGTAAGATAGAAAGTCTGAGCTGCAAGGCATTATAAAGAACAAAGAAAGTAGTAAGTAAGTGGATAAATGTGAATGAACTGCTCACTGTGTAAGCAGTAATAATAAAGTTGGGAAAGTTAACCAACTGCAAAGTTGGGGGGTACCTTCGGACACCAGTTCCAAGTTCAGGGGTCCCCAAGATGACCCTTAGTTTTGATAATTTGCTAGAACTGCTTACGAAACTCACTGAAAGCTGTTTTATTCACACTTATGATTTATTACAGCTAGATGATACAGATTCGAATTACTCAAGGGAAGTAATGCATAGGGTAGAGTCCAGAAAAGTACAAATGAGAACTTCTAGTTGCCCTCCCCACCGTGAAGTTAGGACAGAGCTGGTTTCCCAGCATGAAGTATTGGCAACCAGGGAAGCTGAACCAAGCATTGGTGTCCAAAGTCTTTACTGCGGTTCCATTCTGTAGGCATGGTTGATGGCGTAAGCGGCTGATCCCAGTCTCCAACCCCTTAGGAGATAGTGATGCCATAAGATCCAAAGCCCCCAAGCCAAATCACATTGTTGCTATCTGGCTGGCCCAAGGCCCTCAGTCAAAACAAAAGCACTCCTGTCAGGAACGACATTCCAAAGGTCTAAAGAGACCACCTCCCAGAAGCTGAGGGCAACAGTCAGACCTTTCTTTGGGCAAGGTTAAATCCTTTTCTATACAAACATCTACCGGCTTTAAAAATTTCACCGGTGTGAAAGGCCCTTGAATTTTTGCAGGGTTTATATTCCCCTTTCTGGCATGTATGTATGTTGCCTGCATATCTAGAACACTTGCCATTTTGCACTTACCGAGTCTGTTAGGCAGGGTGTCATCATTGTAGTCCTCGTGTGGTGTTCTGTGGAACGTGCACATAGTCAAGGATTCTTTAGACCAGCACTGTCCAGTATATCAGTGGCTCCACCAAATATAACTAATCACTACTTGAAGCGTGGCTAGTCAAATTAAGATGTGCTGTAGGTGTAAAATACATACTTTCAATTTCTGTGCTCTCTAACCTGACAGCTTCCTGCAAACACTGACTTTATCTGTAGATTTTCTTTAGCAGCTGGAGTGCACCTACCCTGTGTGTGGAGCAGGCTGGAAGTGCCAGAGAGGTAACAACCACAGGTCAGATTCCAAAGACTTGGTATAAAAAAAAAAGAATGTAAAATATCACATTAATATTTTCATATTGATTACAGTGTCTGTTACATTATTCCAGTTCCTACTTTGAGGCTGAGGAGTAGCCACAAGGTGGATCTGAGGACTCGTCGGGCTTCCTGTGGGCTGGGACTTGAGTCGGGGCTCTGTAAGACTTCGTTCTTAGCACAGGACCACGTGGTGTTTTGGGTCCTCTGGTTTCAGTCATTCCTATCTCGGATCCTATACTACACAGTCCTTGCAAATTCTGGGCATTCTCCTTTCCCTGGTGTTCAGTTGTCCTGAAAAGTAACCTCAGGTCTTTCCGGGGGAATGCTTGGGGAAGTATTTACTATACATCTTATGGTTCCCAGCTCCCCAGGATGTGGCCTGGTACCGGTCCGTGGCCTGTTAGGAACTGGCAGCACATCACCGCGTGAGCTCCACTTCCCCTCTCCTCACCCTCTTGTCTATGGAATAACTGTCTTCCATGAAACTTAGGAACTGGGTCACGCAGCAGGGGCGAGTGAGCAAAGCTTCATCTGTGTTTACAGCTGCTCCCATCACTTGCCATCTGCCCCCGCCTCTCCCACCCTCCCTGCTGACCCCTCTCCCCAGTCCATGGAAAATTGTCTTCCATGAAACTGGTCCTTGGTGCCAAAAAGGTTGGGGAGTGCTGCCATACATACTTACAGGTGTTGCAAGGACTTTCCTTAAGGGTATCTGGCTTCCTTTTCAAATAGTGAGCTCTGGGCCTGTGAAGTGACTGAAGTGACCTTGGAACTTGGGAGGGAATGTGATTTTTCACTGGGACAGCTGACATTAGCCTTTTGTTCACAAGCTTTTGTTTTTATTATTATTATTATTACACAGATCAAGCATGCACTTGTCTGTTGTTCATCTTTCTCCCCACTAGGAACACTATGATCCATTAGTCATCTCTCCCGATCCCTGCGAGTCAGGGAACCCTGATGGTCACCACTCCAGTTTTGCTTCCCAATACAGTAAATACATTCACCTTCCTTTGATACTTAAATGTGGTCACCTGGCCTTTGTCCACTCCACTGGTAGTGACCTCCTGCTGTCCACACTGGCCAACAGAGGATTGCCACCATTCAGCCACTCAGAGATGCCAGTGCCCCAATGAAGGCAGTGTCTCCTGGTGGCTTCTCAGGTCTTACATAGTCAATCAGTTCCAACAGTCCTACCTCCTGAGCCTTCTGACCTATACCGTGTCAAGAATCGGTCTGGCAATATGTTCCTCATGTACTCTAGGCCAAGTTCAATCCCAGCAGTTCGTTAGGACCAGCTCTGGGTTCTCTTGCTTTAGCACTGGATCATTAGTTGTAGGTGAACACCTTCACGTGGGAAAAATCTCTCCCTACCCAGACTTATATTCCACTCACCTCCAGCCCAGCAGCTTTGAAATTGACTCTCACATATGATCCCCCAGGTTTCTCCTGCACACTGTAGTCAGGGCCAGGGGGTCCTTTGGCAAGTGTGACATTTTCTCCCACAGCAGAGACTAACTGCCTTGCTCAGGCTGCGCAGAGACCTGACTTTGGTCTTTACCCAAAAACAACCAAGAGTGGAGGGCTCGATCTTCAGTAGAACAAATGGCATCTTGCAAGACACCTGTCTGAGGAGGTTATCTCCCCGTCTGGAAGAGCAGGGGACTCTAGTCATCTGAAGGTTCCATTTCTTGGCCTTATCCATTCACATGCCCCCACTTCACATCTCCTAGTTCTGCTCTTATCCAGTAGGGTGCTGACTTGACTAGGAGACAGGTTAAGACTATGCATTTTGTCTCTTTTTCGGTTCTACCACTCTTACAGTTAGATCCTGGGCCTGCTCTTGAGCAAAGTCTGTCCTGCAACTGCTTCTTAAAAGGTGCCAAAGGAGCCCTGCAGCTTTCACAGTGTCACTGGAACTAGCAATTGGCTACTGTGAGCCTGTCATCTTATTTTTTTAGCCAGAAGCCAGACTACTCCACAGTCCTTAATATTAGCATTGCCTCCTGTCTTAGTCTGTTTGGGCTGCTGTAATAAAATGGCATAGACTGGGTGGCTCATAAACAGTGGAAATTTTTTTCTCAGAGTTCTGGAGGCTGAGAAGTCCAAGATCAGGGCACCAGCACATTCAGTGTCTGGGGTGCCACCTAGTTCACAGGTGGTACCTTCTCACCATATGATCACATGATAGAAGAGGTGAGGGTCTCTCCAAGGCCTTCTTTATAAGGGCACTAATCCCATTCATGAGGGCAGAGCCCTCATGACCTAACCAATTCCCAAAGGCCCTCTCTCCTAATACCATCATCTTGGGCATCTGGATTTCAACATACAAATTTGGGGAAAGTGAGCACAAGCATTCAGACCACAGAGCCTCCATAAAACGTAAGTGCCACAGCTACTCCTGTCCCCACACAGCATCTCAGTCAGTCACAGTGAGCCTGATTAATCGTGACGCAGCTGCTTGCAAGAGGTTATTTGTTCCTCCACTCACCACCTGCAATAGTGTTCTTCTTGTGGTCATACTGGTTGCGATGGTCTAAATGTTTGTGTCCTCGCCAAATTCATGAATCCCTCCTGAAGTGGGATTAATGCCCATATAAAAGAGGCCTCAGAGAGTCCTCTTGCCACTCCCACCATGAAAGGACACAGCTACAAGGCACCATCTATGGACCAGAAAGTGGGCCCTCTCCAGACACCAAATCTGCTGGTGCCTCCCTCTCGGACTTCCCAGCTTCTGGACCCCAGGTTTTGGTATTCAGTTATAGCAGCCTGAATGGACTAAGACCCTGGTGAATGATTTAACTTCCAAATCCCAATCCTCTTTTAGGGCCACCGGTGGTTAGCCTCAGTTCCCTAGAAAGCGAAGTCTGAGGTGGAGGGCTCACGGCAGGGCTGTGTTAAGGAGCATAGTGCCAGGGGGTGGGAAGGAGAGACAGGGAGCAAAGGCGAGAAGGAGGGAGAGCCAAGCAAGGCGGTGTCATTGAGCTGGCTGCCGCAAAGTGTGAAGAATTTCAGAATCTGTGGGACCATGCCCCAAGAACCTATGTAAACTGGAAAGTGTCTATCTACCAGCCGCCGTCTCCCATTGATCAACAGTTTACCTCACCAGACGTTAACCCTCCTGCACTTCAGGGCTGCACATACATCCTTTGTGTCATTATCAATGTGGAATCCCAGAGCAGGAGAGACACACACAGTAGGGCAGGAGGTGAGGTGCTGTCAGGTTAACCTCTCTGGCTGCACGAAGCAATCCAGAGCCCATGCAGAGCTGGAGCCAGAGCCAGATGAGACTGTGAGATGAGAGGGTTTGGAACAGTCGGCAGACAAGACACCACCTCTTAGAGCCCAAAGGGTTCATTGGCCATATCTTAAATGTGCTGGGAGTGAGGGCTGTAAAGACGCTGAATAAATGGAATGGAATGACATCATGGTTGTGTTGTTGTTGTTTCGTACTCACAAGAGGGGCAGTTGAGTCATATCTGATCCGTCAGGGCTGGCTGAGCCTCCAGAGCCAACTACCTCACCAGGTTTATAGCCCTTGCATGGCCCTTTGTCTAGGATGTCTCAAATATATTTCATCAGAGAACCCTAGAATCAGTGATTGTCAAAGCTATACAGGATCTCAGCAATGGTCTCACAGAACTTGCACTCTACTGGTCAGAAAGCTGAAAGCTCTCACAGTAAAACAACAACAACCAACAGCAATAATACCAGCCATTACATTTGAGCACCTGCTAGATGCACTTTTTTTTAAAACATCCCCATGATGGCTGTCATTTTGCAGATGAAAAACAGTGCCTCATATATGCTCTGATTCAGTCAGTCTGGCTGATCCTGAGGGGCAGCAAAGTTAAACATCTAGAGCCTGAAGTTTAACTTAAAATTATTGTTTTCCACCTAAAAGGAGACAGTAAGTCTGAAGCTTTATAATCAATCCTCTTGTCCCCCTCTTTTAATTGCCTCAATACCTGCAATCATCTTAAATGAATTTGAATGACATTTCACAGCTATATTCCATTACTATGAGGATCGGTTCTGAGATGCTAAGTAAGTAAAAGGATATCCCTGTCAAATACATGCTGTATGCCAGATATTGTCCAAGGGACTTTGCATTTCATTAAATGTGTTGTCACATTTAATTCTCATGACAACCTGGGATGGTAGATACTATTGTTTGCCTCATTTTGTGAATGAGAAAATGAGTCTTCAGAGAGGTTAAATAAATTGCCAAAGATCTTGCAGCTAATAAAAGGCACAGCCAAGGGTTGGAACATGGTTCTGTCTCCAAAGCCCCTTTTCTTTATGCCATACTGCACAAATATTTGGTTTGGCAAACCTGCTGGTTAACTAACATTTATCCTTAGATAAGTTACTGAGCCTTGGTGAGTGGCATCCATAAAATGGAAATATCCCCTACCTCCTAGGGTGGTTGTACATCTAAAAATAATATATTATAAGTGCCTAGAACAGAGCTTGGCATTTAGAAGGCATTCAACAGATGGCAGCTACTCTTGCTGCTCTTGTTGTGATGATTTTATTGTGTTTGTTATTTACTTATATTGAAGGCCTAGGCCCTATTCTAGGCCCTGGGATTGATGTGTAGATTAGACCCTATTGGTTGCTTCCCTTTAGAAATCTAGTGGATGAGACAGATACCTGAAGATTAACTTCTCAAATGGTCTGAGGAACAGGGAAGAAAGTGCAACTGGGCCACCACTTGCACTAATAATAATCTTCAGGATGCAGCCCAAGATCCACCTCCTTCAGGAAGTCCTCCCTGTCTAATCCAGCCCTTGCTGACTTAATTACTTCTAAGCTGTCATAATTAGAGTAGTCAGCTATCAGTTGTTGAATACCTACTATGTATGCACAAGGTACCCTTTATGCCTTATCTCAAAACCTTCTAACACTCTTACAGGATAGGTCTCATTGATTTAATTTTATACATGATGAAGCTGGGGCTCAGAGATCCTTGCCAAACTCCTATAGCTGAAGGGTAGCGAAGTCAGAATTCGAACTCAGATCTGTGTGATTCCAAACCAGGAGTTGGCAAACTAAGGCTCATGGGCCAAACTGAGCCCATTCATTGTCCATTGTTTGTAAATAAAATGTAGTTGGAATGAAGTCACATCCATTCACTCACATATTCTCTGTGGCTGCTTTCGTACTACAACAGCAAAGCTGAGTGTTGTAGAAGAGTCTATATGGTTCTCAAAGCCTAAAATACTCACTATCTGCCTTCATAGCAAAAATTTGCTTGCACACTGTTTGGCTTTTATGGAAAAACTCGTGCTTGGAAGACTGTTTTCTTGCCACTGCATCTCTCTTCTCTCTTACCACTGCTGTTATGATACCACAATTGTCACCCTTGCTCCAGACAGATAGAAGGACAACGTGCTTTTCATGGAAAGGACCTCAGTAAGACACTCACAGGAGTCTGGAGCAATGAGGGGCAGAGACCATTCCCCCAGGAAGAAGGTGGATAATAAGCCCAGGAATCACCAAGCCATGATTGGGAGGATGGTCGGGAAAGCCTGGTGGCATTGCTCTACCAGCCTTTGGCGGCCTGCCTGGCCACCATCCTGTCTCCCTGAGGCCCATGCTCTGGCCTCTGGGATGTCACCCTGTTCTCTGCAGGAACCAGCATCGCTGTTTTTGCATACTCCCAGGGGACACCGTCCACATGTTCCAGGGACTTCATTTACATGTGGTCGATCTGCTGGGTGCTATGATCTCCTATGTATGAGTCTGGAGGGATTGGGGGGGTATGGTTGTCCTTGGGATCTGTAGTGAGAGACCCTGTTTTAAGAATTCTGATAGAGAAGCCTGTGGCCATAGGGTGTGAAGGAAGAAACTGGGCCCTGCAGCTTTTGGTCCTTGCAGAGTGGTGAGACTCGAGGAAAGGAAATCCTAGGCATGAGTGTGAGGGACTGTTGTGAGAATGGAGCACAAGCTCACACACACCCAGCACCACATAATTGCATATTAGGTGGTGTTCACTGGGGGCAAAGCCTATGGGCAGAGACGTCTCACAGCACACTGTTATGGTTGGGTCAGCCTAAGCCACCAAGGACAAGCCTGCAGTCCTAAGCCACCAAGGACAAACCAGAGGCTGTGCCTCCGTGCAGTGACAGGGACTGCATGCCTGAGCAACCACGGGGATGACTCACTCAACAAAGGACAGCACAGAGCTATTCTAGGACGCGAGGGCAGTGTGCAGTGTAGGTGACATTTAAATGAAGCAGTGCTCTGCTCAGCATATAGCAAACCAGGTTGTGTATCGAGGGTTACATCAGGTGTGGGCTATGATAATGACCCAGAGTCTGGTTTCTTTTTTTTGAGACAGAATCTCACTCTGTTGCCTGGGCCAGAGTGCCGTGGCATCAGCCTAGCTCACGGCAACCTCAAACTCCTGGGCTCAGGCGATCCTCCTGCCTCAGCCTCCCGAGTAGCTGGGACTACAGGCATGCGCCACCATGCCTGGCTAATTTTTTCTATATATTCTTAGTTGGCCAATTAATTTCTTTCTATTTTTAGTAGAGACGGGGTCTTGCTCTTGCTCAGGCTGGTTTCGAACTCCTGACCTTGAGCGATCCTCCCGCCTGGCCTCCCAGAGTGCTACGATTACAGGCATGAGCCACCGCGCCCAGCCCAGAGTCTGATTTCTTTGGAAACAATACATGTAATATAGTTGGGGGCTCTATTTACATTTCAGAAAGCAAGAATGGATACTGGGGGCAACCAACGGTTTCTGTCACAGCAGCAGAGCCCAGATTTTTTTAAAAAATGGTTTCAATTTTTATTATGGTTATATAATAATTATATATAACAGAACTCAGATTTGGAATGGATCTGTCTGACTGCAAAACTGGTGCTCCCACAGCCAAAGAAACTGTCACGAGAGCAAACAGACAACCTAGAGAATGGTAGAAAATTTTCGCAAGCTACACATCTGATAAAGGGCTGTTAACTAGAATCTCTTTAGAACTCAGGAAAATCAGCAAGAAAAAATCAAACTTTCCAAAAGAAGACAGAACAATGGCCAACAAACATATGAAAAAATGCTCAACATCTCTAATCATCGGGGAAATGCAAATCAAAATCACAATGAGATATCACTTATCTCCAGTGAGAATGGCCTTTATTAAAAAGTCTCAAAACAATAAATGTTGGTGGGGATGCAGAGAGATGGGAACACTCCTACACTGCTGGTGGGTCTGCAAACTAGTGCAACCTCTGTGGAAAGCAATATGGAGATACCTTAAAGCGATACAAGTAGATCTACCATTTGATCCAGCAATCCTGTTACTGGGCATCTACCCAAAACAACAAAAGACACTCTATAAAAAAGACATCTGCACTCAAATTTTTATAGCAGCACAATTCACAATTGCAAAGATGTGGAAACAACCCAAGTGCCCATCAATACATGAGTGGATTAATAAAATGTGGTATATATATACCATGCAGTACTATTCAGCTATAAGAAGCAACGGTGATATAGCACCTCTTGTATTTTCCTGGATAGATGTGTAACCCATTCTACTAAGTGAAGTATCCCAAGAATGGAAAAATAAGCACCACATGTACTCACCAGCAAATTGGTATTAACTAATCAACACCTAAGTGGACATATAGGAATAACATTTATCGGGTGTCGGGCAGATGGGAGGGGGAGGAGGGGATGGGGGAGGGAGGGGTACATAATGAGTGCGATGTGCACCATCTGGGGGATGGACATGCTTGAAACTCTGACTCCAGGGGGGGGAGGGGAGGGAAAGGCAACAAACATAACCTAAACATTTGTACCCCCATAATATGCTGAAATAAAAAAAAAAAACCACGGCAAGCAGCCTAAGTATCCCGCAGTAGGGTAATTGATTCATAAACTATGATTTATCTTTACAGTGGAATTCCAAGCAGCAAAAACAATAAGGCAGCTCTACATGTACTGACACGGCAAGATCTCTAAGACATTTCAGTGATTGGAAAAAGCAAGCTGAAGAATGATTTCTGCAGGATTATATCATGTATGTAAGAACACACACATAAAAATAAGTACTGGATATTTTCAGTGGGGACATGTCTGCAAATATAAAGAAACACCTCTGAGGAGAAGAAAGGGGTTCGGAAGGGAGTCCTCACTGCTGTCTAGGGGGTTTCGGGTCTTACGCGAAGAATTTTCATTTTCTTATTCTTATAAAGTGGATGTATTTATGCATATTACTCAGGTAATGAACTATTCAAGTTCTAAAAGTTAGGTTACCAGAAGTAGGGATCATGGCACATAGTCTTCTAATCTTCTCCCAGATTTTCAGGGTCTCCTCCTGGGAAGGTCGAGGGCCTGGTTCAGGACTCCCCACATTTCATTTTCAAAATCCCATGAAAGATGCAAGCTTGCGAAAAGATGCTTAACATTATCAATCACCAGAAAATGCAAATTGAAGCCACAGTAATGATATATTAATGCCACCACCTACCCCCACGTGGCTACAGTTGAAAAGATTGCCAGTGTTAAGTGACGGCAAAGGTATGGGGTAACTAGAACCCGTAGACGTTGCTGATGAGAATGCAAAATGGCACAACCTCCTTGGGACAAGGTCTGGAAGTTTCTTATAAAGCTAATCGTACACTCACCCTATGTACCAACAACTCCACTACCCAGTATTTACTCAAGGGAAATGAAAGCATGTGTTCACCCAAAGACTGGAAGCAACCTAAAATATTTATTAATAAATGAATGGATAAATTAATTGTGTCATATCCACACAAATGCAGGACAATTCAGCAGTAAAAAGGAATGGACCACTGATACACCCAACCTCATAGATGACTCTCAGGAACATCTGGTTGCATGAAGCAATCTGATGCAAATGAGTCTGTTCCCCCTACGTGAAATTTTAGAAAAGGTGAAACCAACACATATTAGCAGAAGGCAGATTAGTGGTTAGTTGTGTGGGAGGGTATTAACAGATGTGGGCAGGAGGGAACTTTACTGCAAATGTTCTAAATCTTGATTAGGGTGGTGGTTTTATGGGTTTTATAGGTTTATGGGTAGGTTTATCCAAACTGTGAATTTTATTGTATATAGATTACATCTCAATGAAGCCAAAAACAAACAAAACAAAAAACAAAACAAAACTGGTGCTCCCAACCTGGACCAGTCATTTAATTTCACCTGTAGAATGAGAAACATTTTTATTGCTGTAGTGACTCTATGGTATATACGTATTTACAGCCATATGTATGAACGTATCACTATATGAAAAAAAAGTTGTACACTTAGGATGCATTTTCTACAAGTATATTCTGCCTACTTTTTCCTCTGTTTCTTTTCTTTCTTTGTTTTTCTTTTTGAGACAAAGTCTGGCTCCATTGCCCAGGCTGGAGTGCAGTGGCATCAGCCTAGCTCATAGCAACCTCAAACTCCTGGATTCAAGCGATCCTTCTGCCTCAGCCTCTCAAGTAGCTGGGACTACAGGCATGTGCCACTAGGCCCGGCTAATTTTTTCTGTATATGTTTAGTTGTCCAGCTAATTTCTTTCTATTTTTAGTAGAGATGGGGGTCTCGCCCTTGCTCAGGCTAGTCTCAAACTCCGGACCTCGAGCAATCTTCCTGCCTCAGCACTCCCAGAGTGCTAGGATTACAGGTGTGAGCCACCACACCCAGCCCCTCAGTTTCTTTTTTAAATACAATACTTTTACAATTCATTTAATGACAACTTGCAATCATATAATTTCTCATATAATTACTTTGGTAATGCCTTTAGACAAAAGTCTGCAAATTAGCACCGATTATTTGCAAAAATTATTGCATTAGCTATACTGTCATTTCTCTTAAGGTTGACCAAAGATAACCTAGAACACACAGCCATTATATAATCACACAAACGATCATGTAATGAATCAGACCTGGTTTTTCACTAGCATTTGTAAAACCAAAGCTAGGGAAAGAGCTACATCTGGGGACAAATGCATGGTTTTAGTATAGCGAATGTTCAGCCTGTCTTGTTCCTCAGTTTTGTCATCAGCTAGCAAGGAAAGTTTAAGGAAAAATTTGGAAAACAAATTTAAATAGGAAAACTTCTTTTATTGTTTATATAAAGTTGGTATTTGGAAGATAAGAAGTACAAATGTGTGTTTGTACCTCTGGTGGCCTGGAAGCCAGTCTCAGCTCAGTAAATTGCCCCAGGACTCTGAGCAAAGTCCTCTTCCCTCTCTGCTCCCATTTTTGCTTCCACAACACAAGAAGGCTGAGTCAGCTGACTCCGGAGGGTCCTTCTATTTCTTTGGGTCTGTGGGTTTCCTTCAAAATCTCACGTCTGCGAGCAGGCCCCTACAACTTTCATCACTCCTTCTAAAGTTTCCTTCTCTGATCCCTGTTTAGTTCATAAAAATGTAGAGGACCCCACTGTTGTGGCCCTAGGTTGCTGCTTCTAACTCAACACAGTCCCAATGTTGAAAAACCCTGGTGGGCCTTTCTGCATCTGTGAAAATACTGTGAGAATATGTAGAGGCTGTTACCCTTTTTAAAAAAAATTATCGTAAAATATACACAACATAAAATTTATGATGTTAATTATTTTTAAGTGCACAATTTGGTGGCGTTGAGTACATTTACAATGTTGTAGAACCATCACCACCATCTGTCCCCAGAACATTTTCATCTTCCCAAACAGAAACCCTGTACCCAAGGAACAATAAGAGGGAACTCCCCATTCCCCTGTCTCTAATCCCTGACAACCACCATTCTACTTTATATCTCTATTTGACTACCTTAGGTACTGCACATAAGTGAAATCATACAATATTTGTCCTTTTCTGACTGGCTTATTTCACTTAACATAATAATGTCCTTAAGGTACATCCATGTTGTAGCATGTGTCAGAACTTCATTCCTTTTTTAAGGCTGAATAATATTCCATTGTACATGCATGCCACATTTGATATATCCATTCTTCTGTGGATGGACACTTGTGTTGATTCTGTGTTTTGGCTATTGTGAATAATGCTGCTATCACCGTGGGTGTACACATATCTCTTCAAGATCCTGCTTTCAGTTCTTTTGGGTGTATACCTAGGAATATAATTCCTGGAGCATATGATAATTCTCTGTTTAACTTTTTGAGGAACTGCCAAATTGTTCTCCACAGTGGAGACATAAATATACCAATGTATATTTCCACTGAAATGTACAAGACTTCCAACATTTTTCTGCAACCTTACTAACACTCATTATTTTCAATCTTTAAAAAAATAATAGCCATCCTAATGACTATTAGAAGTGCTATCACGTTGTAATTTTAACTTGCTTTTTCCTCATAGTTGGTGATCTCAAACATCTTTTCATGCACTTACTGGCCATTTGTGATCTGCTTTGGAGAAATGTCTATTCAAGTCCTTTGCCAAGGCTTTTTTTTTTTTTTCTTAATAGAGATAGGGTCTCACTCTCGCTCAGGCTGGTTTTGAATTCCTGCCCTCAGGAGATCCTCCGGCCTTGGCCTCCCAGTGTGCTAGGATAACAGGTGTGACCACCACACCTAGCTCAAGGCTATTCCTCTTAAGAGCTGATTCTGCCCCCGGGCGCTGTGGCTCATGCCTGTAATCCTAGCACTCTGGGAGGCCTAGGCGGGCGGAT
>CAUYRT010084194.1:0-27113 GCA_963574885.1 Lepilemur ruficaudatus
GAAAGAAATTATCTGGACAACTAAAAATATATATAGAGAAAATTAGCCGGGCATGGTGGCGTATGCCTGTAGTCCCAGCTACTCAGGAGGCTGAGGCAGAAGGATTGCTTGAGCTCAGGAGTTTGAGGTTGCTGTGAGCTAGGCTGATGCCACGGCACTCTAGCCCAGGCAACAGAGTGAGACTCTGTCTCAAAATAAAAATAAAAATAAAATAAAAACTTTATGGCAAGCAATCGAAATATTCAGGATTTAAACCAGAGACTGCATGATTTCAAAACTAATACTTGTTCTGCCACGCCATGCCACTATGCATCTCCTTTATCTATTTTGTATTAAATGTATGTCCATAATATTGTTTTGTACTCATCATATTCTATTGTGTTATTCATATGACTGTCTTTCCTATCAAAAAAAAAAAGCTCCTTTAAAATAGAATTTATTTCTTATTTATCTGGGTACCCCCAGGGTTCTCAGAACATTACCTGACACATAACAGATGCTAAATAAAGGTTTGCAGGATTGAATTGTATCTGATCAAAATTGAGTTGAACTGAGCAACATATTGCCTTGAATTTCAGAATTTTGCATTTCTGATGATGCCTTGGGCTCCAGATGCCATTTCCCTCATGCCAGGTGACATGTGGCCTCAGTTTGCTTCACCGTTGTCCATGTCTTAGACCTGTACCAACTTCATCCTAAACAATTGCCTATCTTCCCATTAATGTGATATAGTCATTAGCATATATAAGTTCCTAGAGAACTGTCTTCTATCTCATGTATTTATTGTAGTCAGTGGAGTATACTCAGTCTTTTAGGAATAATTAAAATATTCTGTGACTCTAATTAAAGTAGTCTGGATATTTTTAAGAAACCTATATATAAGAACAAGCTGAGTGCTGACATCAAGTTAATTGTGTTATTTTTAATGGAGCTATCGTTGGAGACAGCAGCATGGCACCCAATGCCTTTTTAAATCCTCATATCTGGATATAAAATGTTAAATAACAAGCATCTTGAGCTCTTAAGAGGAAAGGCATTAAAGTATAAATAAATAAAACTGTTATAAAAACTTAGAAAATTATCTAAATGCACTTGAATAAGAAGCCATGTAGTTATTAAATTGCTAGCTATGGAGATAAATGCCCTTAACACCTTTTACTGCCCAAAAAAACCCGCCGCACTACTTGGAACTCTTGTCATGTAAGGGCAGGGGAGGCAGAGAAAGAAGCTGTTGGGCTTGCCTCTGTGCCACTCTAAGTAATACTATTTTGCTCATATTTTATACAATTAATACAATAAAATTTTATAGTATTATATTTGATCTTTTTAAATTATAAGCTGTTCTTATTGTTAAAAAAGTCAGAATTTGTTCTGTTCTTTCTAGTTCTATCCTCAAACCTTGGCTAAACAAGGAAGACACAGTCCAGCAAAACTACACGTTCTAGCACTGCCATGCTTTCTCTTTTGTTGTAAAGAGTCATCACTGTTTCCTCTTAATATCTTCCTTCATTTAAGATTGGGATAAGCCCCAACTGAGCACTGAAACCCATTGTAAAGAAGCGCTACTTAATTTTCTGTAGCTGAAATAGAGTTTCTTTGAAATGGGCTGTCCAGAACTGGTGATCTCCCCAGATTGTGGTACCCATTAGCCATGACTGCTGCAGAGTTCCCAGTGAAGGTGGAGCATTTCTTTTGTGAAATGTACTCAGGAAACACCAAACCAAGCTTCTCTAGGCTCTTATTGTTCCCCGTGATCAAGAACGCCAAAAATCCATCTCTTGAAAACAATCCAGGCACGATGACTTACACAAGAGCACAATCATGGTTCTGGGTATCCACTAGGAATTCTGATTCTGGATTGTCTGTGAACCTACGAAAAGGAAGATCAGGAAGCAAATTTATTTGGAAATAATAGAACTGCTGGTTGGGTTTTATAGGCTGAAGTTTTGGAGTTAATCATTATTCTGCAGAATGCTGAATGATGTTGCTTGTAGCTTTCCTACACAGGCAGCGTCCCCATGGGAGCCCTACTAAAGGTCTTTTGTCAGGCACTATCAGCAGTATTGAGCCAACCTGAGCACCCTATTATTAATCCTTTTCTCCTAGTGACATGACAGCGATCGATGTCTGAACAAGCTATTGAAACTGTAGCAATCAAGTGGACTCCAGTTAATCCAATGGGATACTTACTCAGAGCCTACGGGAAGGACAGGGAATTTTTTCTAACTCCGTGCTGTTCCCATATCCATACACTGTATGTTGCCATAATTTGGGTAAAGGTTGACATTTACTCAGGCCTGTAAAATACACAATGGAGCCCTCACTGATGACTCAAATACATTCATATCACCTTTGCTGCCATCTGTTACTTCTGTAAATATATAAACTGGTGATCATTATATAAATATTTGTGCCTATGTAAATGTAAAGCAAGAGCATTGAAACATTTATATGGAAAGGTACCCACCTGGTGATATTTTTGGACTCATAGAAATCAATCAGCAATTACAAAGAGAAGTATATAGAACACAAGACTATCAAATTTCCTGTCCCTTATTTCAGATAGAAAGAAGTCGAAAATGGTTGTGCCTACAGATTTCTGGGTCCCATCCCCACAGATTATGATACAGATAATCTGGGGTGATGCCCAGAAACCTGCATTTTTAAGTTCCAAAGTCACTGGTCTCAAATAGCAGTTTTCAGTCTATGTTCCAAGGTGCTCTAGGGCTTCCTATATGGTTTGTAGGGTGGCGCAAAGGGAGACAAGAGAAAAGAAGACCAGAAAAGAGAGATCTGTTCTTAGCTTTGAAGTGAGTGCCTCACTTTTGGTAACTCACCTTAGCTTCTTGACTTCAGTTTCTCTAATTATAAAATCTGTATCAGTAATATTATGCCTTTATTTCTTTTACATAGGTATTTTGAGAAGAATGAATACAAGAGTAAAGAGAAAATACGTAATTATAGAAGATAAAGCCAAATTCCCAGTCAGTGTAGGACTCTATAAACATGAGGTCATACAGTCCCTGCTTAACCCTGCAGTGAGGTGGAGCTTCCTACCCCATGGCTACCATTGCTCCCCGTGTCTGGGGAAGGGGGAGCTCTCCAGGGTCTGAAGTATCTTTCTCATGCTCAGCTTAACCCTCCCTTTCATTAGCTTCTGCTCAGGGGTCCTAGTACTCTCACAACTCCCTATTTCTATGGCACAGACCTTCAAATATTTGTGGACAGTTATCAGGTCTCCGGCTAAAATTTCTTACTTTCTTAAAGTTCCTTGATTAACTCATTTTCTGAAACTCTCTTATCTATGTAAAGTATTTGTGTAGTACCCTTCCTCAAACAATGCCAGTTGTTAAGTTAATTTGCTTTTGCTTTCTGCACCTGAGTTTTTCGTTTTTCACTCAGCTGTCATTCTACAACATAGGTTTGTGGGGTTTTTTGTAATGTATGCTTACTGTATCAGATTACTGATCTGAAAGAACACTTAGTGTGAAGATGCCTCTCAAACATGGCTGCATGACAGAATCACTTAAGAGAGTTTATAAAATGTGTGAAATTACAATAACTTGACCCAGAAATTCATTCTGAGATCCAGTGGAACAGGGGCAAGGCTCTGAAAGTATCTTTAAGGTGCCCATGTGATACAAATGCAGCTGGTCTGAAAACCACTGTGTACACTAACTTGAAAACACTATGGTTTAAAGAGACTGTGACAGCCAGGCATGGTGGCTCACACCTGTAATCCTAGCACTCTGGGGGTCCAAGGCAGGAGGATTGCTTGAGCTCAGGAGTTCAAGACCGGCCTGAGCAAGAGCGAGCTCCCATCTCTACTAAAAATAGAAAAATTAGCCAGGTGCGGTGGCGTGTGCCCCAGCTACTTGGGAGGCTGAGGCAGAAGAATCACTTGAGCCCAGGAATTAGAGGTTGCAGTGAACTACAATGACGCCACTACACTCTAGCCCCAGCAACAAGCGTGAGACTCTTGTCTCAAAAAATAAAATAAAATAGACTGGGACAAAGACCTAAACGCTGCCTGCATCTACCCCTTAACCTATCCCTTACTTAAATGCCCAGAACCTTTTTTCTTCATCATCTATAGCACATCTACCTCTTAAATTGTGAGGATTACATGAGATAATACATGTAAGACATTTCATTATCATGAAGGACACAGTATCTTTTTTATGCAAGTGTATTTTTATGCTAGGACCATCCAGGTAAATTTTATTATGCCTCTATTCCATTTTTATATATATCTGTCTAATGAAGGTTTAGGATCTTACTTATAGTCATATATGCTTATTCATTCATAAAACAAATTTAAGAGATGATTATCTTGTTTGAGAATATGTTTTTGTTTGTTTCAAGTAGTCAATCAGCAAATAATTTTTTGCTGGGTATGATCTTCCCTCTCCCTATCAAACAGTTCTGGAAGAATCTGCAGAAAGAGACCTTTGAGTTTAACACAAAACAAAGCTTTGTTGATGCCCTAACCAGGCATGGACATGAGTAGACATCCTGGAAGGCTCCCATGCAGACAGCAAATTCTAAGAAACAGGTTGCAACAAGAAAATTGCTTGGTTTATTATTTTTAATTTAATGAATCTTGTTCCTGTAAAAGTTGCAGGGCAGATATTCCAGGAAATCAACATCTTTTTTTAGCCCTCAAGCAGACAGCCCAGTAATGGCCATGGCTGGACTAGTAAGCCTGACCTGTATTCCAACCCAAGGGGGCATTGTTGAAAAGTGAGAAGGATATTTCAGTTCAAGGTCTGAGCCTAGATGTTCTGCCCTTCCTGCAGAAACTGTCAGCAAGAAGGCAAATTTTGAAACTAAGTTTTGTGATGTATACACTTTCCACTAAAAAGTGGACTGAACCCAGGACTCATTTCTCAGCGCTCCCTATCCAAGCACAAGATGAGGAATGGTCTTTGGTCATTAGCACTTGGTTTGGAATAGCCCAGAGGTGAAAGAGTTGCTATTGGATTTCATTAATCTGAAGAACAGTGTTTAGGTTAAGATGTTTTCCTAGAGTTTTATTTGGGGAGGGTAACATTAGTGTTCAGCACAAGACAAAATACATAAACTCAAGATTAAGGGGGAAAAAAGTTGGGTAGAGTTGAACCTGTAAGTAAAAAAAAACTGTAAATTTTTTATGATGACAAAAAAAAGGCTTTGTTCTGCCAACTTACTTGATCCTTCTAGACAGCTGATGGTCGTCATTCTCTTGGTTCATTTCCAAGTCTATGTAATAAAACCAAAAATAAATTTTTCATATTAAACTTCAGAACCCTAAGCCGGAAAGAGACTATTCATACTTACCACATGTTTTTTGTGTGTCTACAATGTGCCAGACACTGTGCTAAGTGCTGGGTGTAAAGAGAGTAAGATCCAGACCTTACCTTCAGGGATGCATAGTCAAGAACACAGCCGTAGAGAGCACAGACATGCTCCGGGCATGAAGGCAGTGCTGAGAAGAAGCACCTCAGCCTCCTCCTTGAGCAGAGCGTCAAGTGTTAAACTGTGGTGTTTTTGATTCCCTGCCCCAACCCTTACCCCAGCTGCCTAGAGAAGGCTCTGGGCCAGCAAACCATGGGAGTCTATTAGGAATCCCGCCACAGTGGCATCTCCTTTAGCTCAGCTCTGTGGTACCTAGTTCTCCCTTCAGTTTTCCAAAATGCCTGGGACCTGGCCTTAAACCCCAGCCAGTAAGCTAAAAGCCTTGACTGTGAGCTTGAGCACTCACTAACTATGTAGCGTGGGCAAGTCACTTAATTTCTCTGTGCTTTAGTTTATTCATCTATACAATGGGAGAGCATCTACTTCATACAGTTGTTATGAAACTGGAATGAATTGAAACACATAAAGCACTTAGAACAGCGACTAGCATGTAAGTGGAGTCTAATAAATGCTTGCCACATTATTTCCCCAGTTCTAACACAATACCTAGTTCAAGGCTTAAATTATACCTACCTTTGCTATATGTTGGACTTGATTTGAGAATCTAACACAATCCTGCAGCAGTATCTGAATCATGCTCCAAAGGCAGAAACCAACTGATAGAAGCATCTATGATTAGCTGTGGCCAGATGTCGGAAAACATTTAGGGCTATTGAAGTGTCAGTGCTCTCTATGGGAGGTTTATTAACAACACAAATGTGCTATGCCGTGTTTTTGAGCAAGGCACAATACATAGTGAAAAAATTAAGTATTTTAGAGAAAGACACTTTTCCTTGTTAGAAAGGGCTCTTGTTGGCCAGGCACAGTGGCTGATGCCTGTAATCCTTGCACTCTGGGAGGCCAAGGCAGGAGGATCGCTTGAGGTCAGGAGTTCAAGACCAGCCTGAGCAAGAGTGAGACCCTGTCTCTACTAAAAATAGAAAAATTATCCAGGTGTAGTGGCATGCACCTGTAGTCCCAGCTACTCGGGAGGCTGAGGCAGGCGGATTGCTTGAACCCAGGAGTTTGAGGTTGCTGTGAACTAGGCTGAGCTAGGCACTCTACCAGGGCCCCAAAGTGAGACTCTGTCTCAAAAAAAAAAAAAATCTCTTGTGTGCTCTCTCTCTCTCTCTTGCTTTCTCTTTCTCTCTCTCTCTATCTCTCTCTCTTTCACACACACACACCTTATATGATGATGTTTCTTAAAATCTTAACTATTGAATCACATCAATTTTCTCTGTGCATAAGGCTGCAACTTAATTCTAGATGTTAAATATGGGTCATTATATCTCTGCTACTCATTAATAATTAGCGTACACATGGAAACACACTTTGAAATGCATGAGGTACTTTATAGCTCCAATATTTTTCTTTGTTTAACCAACATTTATATAGTGCTTACTGTGTGCCGGGCACAGTTCTAAGCACTATTCAAACACTAACTCATTTTATCCTTATAACAACCTTATAAGGCAGATATTATCATTGTCTTTTTGTTGTTGTTTTTCTTAAAAGAGAGAGAGGGTTATTATCATTACTTGCATCTTACAGATGAGGAAACTGAGATACAGAGTAATTGCGCAGTTTGCTCAAGGCTCACAGCTAGTAAGTGTTGGAACCTGGATTCAGAGCAGTCTGTCTGGCTCCAGAGTCCATGTTCTTCACCATTAGTCTCTGCTAACCAGTAAACTTTATTTCTTCCAGACTCCACAGTAAAAATAAAAATGAGCTTCCATTTGAGACTATGTTATTGAGTCTCCTCTCTATATAAATTCCCAAAGTGCCAATGCTCTCTGCATTCCTCAAAATTCTAACATTCTTAACACAGGATGTTAATGCTTGATTGGCATTAATTAATTAAGGCTATCATGATGTGTAAAATGTAGGTTTTAAAACATTTTTCAGTCCTGTTCTCTGCTGAGCTGAAGCCCGGGTGATAGAGGTCCCAAGTGGAAACCAAGGAGGATCTGACTGTCTTAGGACTGGGAAGAAGCCATGCATGTATGTACTTATGCAGTCCAGCCCACCCATTCTACACACCAAAATGAGGATAAATCAAGTGACATCCTCATCATTACAGAACCCCTTTGTGTCAGTGCAGGGATAAGAATGCATAGGGGCAGTTGAGGAAACAGTCCTGCTGGAAACTGTCTTAATTTTTTCCCAAGCCCCAGGGCTCTTTTTATTATACGATGTTCCCTCTCCATCCACAGAAACTGAGGTACAATTTGAGGGATCCTGCCAATTCTGGAAGTCAGAGTAGGAGAAAGTCCAGAATCCAAGTTAGGTAGGGCTTGAACAATCTGCCTGTGCCAGAATTCAAAGCAAGGTCCATAGTCAAAACTAGAGAGCCAAGCCAAGGTCAGACAAGAGGAAGATGCATGGAAAGGTGAAGTAAGCTCAAGGCCAGGCAATCAAAGGTGTGGAGTTAGGAAAGAGTGATTGAAATTGCAACAACCTGCCCATTTCAAACCCCAAGTGCTTAAGAATGTCTCAGACTTGATGGAGAGTACACTTTCACCTGAAAGGGCACATTCTTTTTGAATGATAAGTATCGGATTGACCATGCACATCATACAGAATCTTTCAAGGAGGTCAAAAACACCAGCATCAAGTTTAATGTCCACTATAAAAAAATAGGCGAGATTATGAGTCACTGCAACTCATCTAAGAGATCTGTGCACAGTAAGCTTCTTAGTCTCTTACTTTATCTGCCAGTGAAGACTGGAGGACTGAGCTGATTCAGCTGGGAATTGAACCTGTGGTTCCAGGAAGTCTAGATATTTCAAACCTCATACTTAGTCCATTAAGATTTCCCTTCCAAGAACATAATGTAGTTAAAGTAGACTTAGATATCTTCGGTACAGAGAGTGGATTTTATTTCCACTTTGGGAATTTCTGATCCATAATAGGGAAAGATATAGATGAAACTCACCTACAGTAGTGCCTATAGAATAATGCATGCATGTCAACATACACTGTCACTTTTCTGATTTACGGTTGAGAAGAGAAAAAGCCATCTTGGGGGAAGAATAGATTACAAATGCATTTGCTAAATGGGGGCTTTATACATAACTCCTTTCTCTTATTCTTCTAAAGACTCACTCTTGCCTCTATCAATAAAATAGAATAAATGGTACTTGCCCAGAGAATCTGAAGAGAGACCACAGATTTCACACATCTGTCAGGTGGGTCAGTTTATTTGGGGGACAGTCGGGGAACATCCTGTACCATTACAGCCTGTCAGCCGCAGAGAATGTTTACTAATAAGCTTAGCCATTAGGTTGGGTCAGTGATGGATGGTTTGTGTTCCCCTGCCCTGGCCTGGTATGTGCTGTGATACTCACTGACCAGCAGCAGCTGTTGTACTAGCTGCCTTGTTAAGGGTCTCACCAAGTGACATCAGCTATACATCACCCTGGCTGATACCTTTGATTATTTGGACAGCTCCTGGCATGATGAATCGTCGGGATTGATCTGTCTTTTCTTGCACATCCTAGTCAGTGTTTTTCACCCATCTCTCTCAACTGTTCATTCTTAAGTTGAGGGCCCTTATTACTGCTCTTTCAGATGTATTCACCTTCCACCCTCTCCAATTTGAAGGACATGCTCGTTTCAGTTTTCATAATGAGAAATTGAGATGATACTGAGGAAAGAAAGTGCATCATAGTTAGAAAGGCAGGCAGAGGAGACAGCAGTCACTCTCTTTCAGCTGGAAAAACAAGGAGAAAAAGCTTTTTTGCATGGGCATCCAGGGCCCAGCAGCTTTCATTACAGAGGTCATGGGCCTTCCATATATTCCATGTGCTACAAATTAAATTTGAATGTTGTGGGTAACCTGAACAATGCCTTCTATTTATAAGATTCCTTTCTTCCAAGGAGTACAAATCATTTTGCACACAGTATCTCAAGCATCACCATATTTCTGTAAAAGATGTTTTATCATTTTGATTTCACAGAGGGAAAAAAATGAGCACAGAGGGGCTATATACCCAAATCTACTTGATAAATAAATGTGCAGCAAAATCAATAACAGGACCTAAACTCTCTGACTTTGCTATATTCGGTCCTTTAATTCATTGAATTATAAAATGTTTATTAAGCACCTACTGTGTGTGCCAAGAGCTAGGACTACAGAGAACCTCTGTAGGGCTGCCATTAACTCATACAATCTCATCTATCTCTAAATCAATATTACTGCGAGGGAGAATATTGAAATATACTATTTTACTTTAGAGAATTTACATGTATGTATTAGAGATACAAATACTATTCCACTTTCCTATGAATTAGCCAGAGGCCATAGTAGACCCCCCTTCCCTATTAAATGGTAAATTCCTATTTCCTCTAATTCTTTATAGTCTTCTCACAATCTATGGAAATTGAATAGACTCAAATATGGCTACATAAAAATAATAGATCTCAAATGTGTTCTAATGCACTTGGCAAAGCCTTAGTAAATATATGTTTAATTCCATTATACAAACAACTGTACTGACATAAAATACGACCACATTAACTTTCAACCAGAAGTACACCCCTATCCTCCTCCCCAAAAAGGCCACTAAGCATGGCCTTTTTGAACTGAGCATGATCAGTGGTTTCCAAAAATTCCCATTAATATATTTGTTTACTATTTGTTCTTTTTTTCTGGTCACCTAAAGAAAAGTGGTAAAATAACCCAAATTTTAAGAGAAAAATTGTGGGAGAGAATTTAAATTTGATGACATTTCCTATCCGTTAACTAGGCATAGATATGCCACATTGTCCCAGAAAGAATCTAAGGCAAGAACCAGTTTATTTTGTTAAGAATTATTATTCTATTTGAAACATGGAATAGCTTAGTCAGTAGGAGAATAGTTGTAGAACAGCTATATTTAAATCATCTCCATCGCTAGAAAAACACTGGTTTTATCATGTCATTCCCTGAGCGAAAACTTCCAATGACTCTGTATAACTGAGAGGAAAACTGGAGTATTGGAACTTCTTAGCTCGACCTTTGAAGTTTTTCAGAGTTTGTCCTAAGCTCATAGAATAAATGTCAGGCTTTCTTCCTAGAACACACCCACACCTGCACATCCAGTGAAAACTCTAGGCGTCGGTCAAGTTCCTGTTGGCCAAGAACACACCATACTCAGCACAGACTTTCAAGCCCCTGCTTGTACTGTTCTCTATCTGGAAAGCTGCTGTTGCTGCTGCTCCTCCTCCTCCTCCTCCTTCATCTCTCTCTCTCTCTCTCTCTCCATCTCTCAGAGTCCAGCTCAAGGTACTTTTCTTCAGTCTATAAGCACTGCCTTCTCTGATTATGTATTTATTTTGCCACCTAATCATATATTTTCTGACATTGCTAATGCACGATTTCAGATATTCAACTAGAGGTCATCTGTTCTTCCTCTCAGTATCTTGCACAGTGCTTGCACTGGTAGAACATGCCAATAAAGTTTTGACTGAATGAGAATAACCTCAAGTGAACTGTTAACCATGGGTCACTCAGAGCTCATAAAACTGGCTAAATTGGCTTATTTTCAACAATTGCCTATTTGCAAATATATGTGATAGTTCTTCTAGACTTGATTGGTGGAAATTTTCAGGCATTTCTGCGCTTAGACTGATTTATCAGTTCTGTGGCCTGGTTTATTTAGATATATATGCACACAGGGCATTTGCCCACACTTCAGTTTTCAGCAGCTCATAGATGCATGCCAAAAGGACATTGCCAGATACTGTGCAGTATTTAATCGTAGTAATGAGGAAATTTAGTGATAACTAGGAAAGTGTCCATAATATAAGGGATTGGTCACATAATTCAGAGGACTGACATGTTGCTTATAACTGAGTACCAGTGCCTCAGTTGTGCCAGAAAGCCACCCCAGAGAAGTTAGAAACTTGAAATTGGAGGGGCCTTAAATTTCCACATAATTATTTTTATCATACGTAGGTCTTTATTAAGCATAAATCTACTTCTGATTCTTCAGACTTTAGTTGCTACAACTCAGCTTCCATTTACCAAACAAGAATCAGCAGTTTTTAGAATGCCAGTATCTTCAAAACCACATGGGAATTGAGCTAAAAACCTGGTCGTACTTTAACACTGAAGAGCTTGACTTCAAGCCATGGAAATTTCAAGAGGATATTTTAGGAAGCATTAAAAATATTTTTCTTTATGTGTCTCCTATTTTTAGCTATGTATATTTTTCAGCTACAAAAGCAAAAAACAAAAAAAAAACCCAAGGCAGTTCAGTTATATCTCTTGAGTATGGTTTTTCTTAGAGGCAGAAAGAATATAGGAGTATGGAGGAAGAGGAATCAATGGGAAGAAAACTTCTAGAAAATTCTAGGTGATAGCTAAACTGTTGTTGATTTGCATTAGATTAAGAAACCCCTTTATTATGTTTGCTAAGGGTTTCCTCTATACCTAACTCCTTTTACCTTAGCTTAGTCGTCCCGGAGCTTAGGGCCTTTGGTGATTCCCTCTACTTCTCAAAGCCTGTGGATGACTGTATGTAGCAACTTAACTTCTGAGCAAGTGTTGAATTCCAAGTTACCATTTAGACATTTCTGGCACCATCAATGTGGCAGTTGACTAGGTTTATTATAATAATAATTCTTTACATTTACATACCATATTTTATCACAAAATCATTACAATTTATAGATATTAACCAACTGGGCTTTCTCCCTCCTTTATCATCGAGAGAAACAGGCAACAGAGACTTCCAGAGAGAAATTGAGTTACGATGTTTCACTGTTGATAACTAAGTTTAGGGCAAGAGCCCTAAAGCTTGCAGTGCTCTCTGTGAAGGGTAGATGTTTAAAGTATTGCACTATCCCACTGTTGAACCGAAAGAGATCTCATCGTGCAGATCAGTCTACCTGACAGACGGTTTTCTTTTTGTAAAGATATCCAGATATTCTGATTCCACAATTATTTAACTTCCTGCTCCAGAAATGCCTCCTAATGTCCAGCTGAAATTGCTCATGTTTTAATTTAAGCCAATTTCCTCTTGCTCTACAAACAGAATAGCTGTTTTGCACCCTCCTTATAAAACTTTTTTTTTTTTTTTGAGACAGAGTCTCGCTTTGTTGCCTGGGCTAGAGTGAGTGCTGTGGCATCAGCCTAGCTCACAGCAACCTCAAACTCCTGGGCTCAAGTGATCCTCCTGCCTCAGCCTCCTGAGTAGCTGGGACTACAGGCGCAAGCTACCACGTCCGGCTAATTTTCTTTTATTTCATTTTTAGCTAACTGGCTAATTTTTTCTATTTTTAGTAGAGATGGGGGTCTCGTTCTTGCTCAGGCTGATCTCGAACTCCTGAACTCAAGCAATCCTCCTGCCTCAGCCTCCCAGAGTGCTAGGATTATAGGTGTAAGCCGCCTCGCCCGGCCCTTGTAAAACTTTTGATGTAAGGTACTATACAATACTTGAAGGTTTAATCACCATTTAGCCTTAGGCTCTAGGCTAAGAAACGCAAATTCTTTCAACCGTGCCTATGTAATTTCTCTGAAATTTTTTTTAAAAATAATTCTGTAGTAGATTTCACTCAAGGAGAAACTGTCTTAGCCATTCTTCCTTTGTTTCCTAGTATTTCAGAAGTTGACAAAGGAATTAGTAACAAACCACACTGATAGTTTTTCTGTAAACTTTTTTATTGCAATGTCATATATACAGGAAAATGCACAAATCATAAATGTAGAGCTCAATGACTTTTTTAACAAAGTGAACACACGCATGTGATCCCCACCCAGATCAAGATACAGCACATTACCAGCACCCCTGAAGCTTCTCTTTGTGCCCCTTCCCAATTATTATCTCTCCAAAAGTAATTACTATTCTGACTTCTATCACCAGATTAATTTTGCCTACCCTTGAACTTCATATAAACAGAACCACATTATGTAAACGTGTGTCTCGTGTGTCTGGATTTTTTCATTCAGCATTATGTTTGTGAAAATCACCCATGTTTTTGCATATAGCAGTAGTTCCTCTATTCACATTGCTGTATGGTATTTCATTTATTCATTTTATTTCATTCTGTTGTAGGTAAATGTTTAGGTTTTTTTCTAGTTGGGAGATATTTTAAATAATGCTGCTGCAAACATGCTTATACCTGTCTTTTGGTGTGCATTATGTTGGCATTTCTGTTGGATATATACCTAGGAGAGGAATTTCTGGATCAGAGGGTATGTGCATGTCCAGCATTAGTTAGGTTCTGCCAAACAGTTTTCCAAAGGGTTTGTACCAATTTACACTCCCACCAACAGCGTGTGAAAATTCCAGTTGCTCTTCATCGTCACTGGCACTTGATATTGTCCGTTTGTCTTCATTTTAGCAGTTCTAGTGGGTTGCTATAGTATAGTAGTTTCTTCAATTGAAATAAACCAGCTGCTTGAATGGATTAGGTCTCTGAGAACATCCTTTTTACCTACTGCCATTGAACATTTGCCAGTGGATCACAGGAACATCCACTCTGTGAGGAACAAAGTGGTAGCGATAGCCCTCCTTTGCATGACTTTGAACTGTTATCTGTGGCTGCTATAGATTGTAGCCAGAGCAGACTGGGAGACACCGCATGCAGCCAGATAACCTTTTCTTGCTCATTAAGGACCCACTTAGTTCTCCATGGGGCTGCAGCAGACAGCCTAGGAAAGCAGGTCATGACTTCACGATTATATGATGCTAATGTCATTGATAATAATTTTAAGAGACAAAAACAGAATTTAAATAACTGGGTTATGGTACTAACTCACGAAAGTATGAAAGTCAGGTTGAGGACAGTTGTACTTGTTTTTGCAACGAACTTACGACTGACACGACTCCATATTCAGAGAGACTTTTAAATTGGATGCTGATATCTAAAGGAGGGGGTTAATTGCCTTGAAGTGTTTCGAAAATACTAACCAATAAACAGTCATATTAGAAGCAGTTAGGCAGAACTGGTACTTTACTTGAGGCTGGACACGTAAGAGTTTCAAAAAGGTTTGTGAATAATTCCTCTCCTTTTATAAACAAGAAATTCAAGTTCAGTGGCCAGTTTTTTTCCAGTGAGAAGTGAATAGTAATACAACTGACTTTTAAAATCAAATGCCAAACTCTGCATACTTACCACTTTGGTTTGGTTTAGTTTCTTAACAAACAGAACAAAATTTTCAATAAATAAAGAGATTCAAATGTTGCCCAAGCAGCCTCATTAATATTGAGGAGATTTTTCTATTGGAAACCTGTGTTTTGCCCCAAAATTTGGAAACAAGGAACCCTTTACTGATAATTCTAGAGATTCAGAAATTAAACATATGCTATTAGATTTACTAATAGGAAATTAGATTATTATATTTTTTCCAAAAGGTCAATTTTTCTCTTTCTCAGTGTGCCTTTCTCCCCGTTCCCACTGTAAAATGTGTGCATATACCTTCCTTTCTGCTTATACTCTGATTCCACACGGCTACCCCATGAGGGTTTTTTAAAAATCTACAACCCCAAAAATATTGGATTATTATGGAAACAAGGTGCAATATTTCAAGCATCATGCTACAATAAAAGTAACAGGGTAATGATTTTCTTTCTCAGTTCAGATATCAGAGGCCCAAATATTGATTGCCTGTTTCTTTTGCCTCCTGTCCTCTGATGAAACTACACTTTTGACACAGAGTCACAATAAAATGTGCCCTTTTCAGTATGAGATCTCTGTAAATGTCACTCACACAGTCATTGTTTTCTAATTCTCTGCGTTTTCATGAGAGTAGCACAAAAGCCCTTCACTGCGAAAAGAGAGAGCAAGCAATGTTTAGATTTAGAATTCACTAGAACAAACAAGTTACATTATTTTGTGAAGGGAAATTTCTAAAAATAGGACTCTCTTTCCATAGTGTCTATGAAGTTACTATTATTATTAATAGAATTGACTGAGTGATGAGGACTTCCATAACTAGAGGTTTCATGAAATGTTATTGGGACTATCGATGTTGGGTTCAGGCAAAGATAGGTTGGAAAATCAGTGTGAATGTTAGTGTTTAGGGATGAGAATAGTTGGTTGGTAGAATGAGCTGAAGCCAGGCTGGAGACCCAGGTAATGGCTGGTTCCCCAACCCAGCTCTCTCAGCTCGTCTTCCTCCTGACCTGTAACACTCTTGCTGTCTCAGCCCTAGGTTTCGATCCTGGCTGCCAGCAAATGATTTGTGATTTTGTTTAAGGATAAATAGCAGTGGTAGCCTAGCTTGAGGCCACCAAACTCATTTCACTTGTGCCCTGTACCAAATTTGATCCCAAAGGTGGCGAGTTGGTGTATTAACACAATGTGACACTTATTACCTTCCTCCTCCTCTGTGAAATCAGTTTATCTAAAAATATCTCATACAAAAGACCTGCAAAAACAAGCCACACACAAAGCGTTCACTAATGTCTCGGTGAATGTAATCAGCACACCTATGGCTTTTCAAGATGCTCCCGTGCTGTGACCCTCTGTTTCACATAATATAGCCTTTTTATTTTTTTCCAGTAGCTTCCCAATCAGTCAGCACTGGTGTCCTTTTTCTAACCTCAGATCATGGTCTAATAATCCGTTTTGGTGCCTTTATTGGCCTCGAAGGTAGTTTGAGCTATTAAAAAATCTTTCTTTAACAAGTTTCCCTTTGATAAGAGGTGTTTCGACGGGCTCCATATCTCTCTTACCTTTGCCTAACCTTTTCTAGACAGACACAAAATCGTGGATGAGACAGACCTCGCACCGTCACCAAGCCTTGGCATTAAAACTCACTGGGACGTAGCATCACGTGAAACTTCTGAAAATGCCTGGTCTAATTAGGTCAGAAGAGAGCGCCTAGAGTCTATACTGAAGATTGCACACTATTGCATTTTATGAAAGATTAAAATGGCCTGATATAATGAGTGTAGCATTCTTCCTACTGCTAGTTGGTTTACTTATATTTCGAAGATGGAATACAGGAAAAAAGATCAATATTTTATTTGTGTTCTCCATTTTGTTTATATATGTCTCGGTCTCTACCTCTCTAGCCCAATTTATGCCCCAGAAGGATGAAGCTGGCCAGTTGCAATTTTTATTGGGCACCTTTGCAGCTGATCCCATCTTGAGAGTAGTCCTACCAGAAACCTATTCAGAAACTCCTCTTCTGTTCATCTCTGTATCATCCTATCTGGGAGGCAGAGTCACCTGGGAGACCACCGGAAGGGCAGGTCTCACTCCCTCCTTTCTTTCTGCTTGCTTTCTATTGAGTATCCCTGGAAGAAAGGTAACTGATTTAGGGGGTCTGAAAATGGTTTGGAGGGACTATAAAGGGGAAAAAATGGGATCAGTGTGAAGAAGTCAATATCACACACCTTTCTCATACTCGACAAAAACATTGAAGTTCTGAAATATTTCAGGTAGAAAAATAAAATATATGATAAGAGATAGGCTATCTGGGGATATGTTTTAGGAAACCCAGGCTCCAGTTCTTTCTTACATGACCCCTTTCATTCACACCACGTGAAATGCTGAAAATGGAATTTCTGCTTACTGTATTAGAAGAATTTTCAGGATTTAAATTTCTTAGAAAGTTTTTAATCTGATACATGTAATATTCACCTGTTTGTCAAGGAAAGAAAATGTATTTTAGGGAACATCTGACAAAAGCAAGGCCAAAATGTTTCTATCTTAAGTGCTGGGTACGGTGCAAGGTCCACATAGGGTACATAGTTATTAAGACTTACCGACAATGTATCATATGTTATTTCTATTTTTATAAGCAAGGGAGATAAGTAGTGGCTTTACTATTATTATTACACGCTGTATCAATGGGATATTGTCAAGATAGAATCTAAGTTGTAAGCTCTCTATTCAGAGTTTTGTCTGCCAGTTGTATTGCCTTCTATGATTCAAACAAAATCAAGCTGCTGCTGGCACCATTTTCTTCAGAGTACCAAAGATGGAACTGATTCCTTTTAAAGAAATGTCAAGTTACCTAGCCACCGAGATGTTGCTAGAATTCACACTGCCAAGAGCAATACATGCCTGACACGTTGCTGCAGGTTTCCCCTCTGTGGCAGTGGTGTGAACCCAGCAGCTCAACACAAGGCCATTTCACCAAGGTCAGAGGTGTGATAGACAAAGTGATGTGCTGGGAGCCGATTGCTGAAATGAGGAGGAGCAGACCTGGGAGTGAGGGGCTCTGTGGAGGGTTGTAGTTAGGCTCAGGGGCTCTCCTGAAGGTGAGCTTGCCCTGTTGGTGCTCATCTTACTCAGCGGAAAGAAAGGAAGAAAACTTTCAAATCAGAACCAGGGAAAGCAGGTGGAGCTGGGGCCGCCTCTATCTAAACCCTGATCTCATACTGCTTCCCTGTGGAGAATTCTCTGAACTGCAGCTTCCCTGTGTGGGCCACTCAATGCCTGTGGTATTTTCCAGTGTGGTCTCAGGCCTGGGCTTGGTATCATCCAAGAGAAGTAAAAAAAAAAAAAGAAAAAAATTCTACCGTTAAAAATCTTTTTAAAAGAATGGAAAAAGCCACGAGAGAATGAACCTGAACTCAGAGTCGTATCCAGCTGCAGGCTGGTCTGCTAGGTCTGCATCCTCACCCTTCCCTTTTTACACACCTTTTCAGAAAGCCCAAAGCCTCTGTCTGCCCAATGGTGTTCCTCCACAAATACAAGTTCTGGCTTGCACCCTTGGAAATTCCACATAAATTGTTAAAATCGCTTACTCTTCCCCTGAGTATATTTCATAAGAGCTAAATCACAATGCTCTGGCCAACATGGAGGTTACCAGATTCATCTTTTTAATTGCCATCGCAACTTCCTGCTTATCCTCCATTCACACCCAAGGGTAGTTTAGACATAGGCATTAACAAGGACATCCTTATCCCCCGCTACCCTTCTTTGTAGGGCATTAAGGCAATAAAACACATTTTAGATATAGATCTATAGCTGACTATTTCATTATGATATAGAAACAGCATTGTAGGAACATTATAATGAATATGGTTGTCCTATTTCCCCATTTCTCTATAATTTAGGGATGGGGGGTAAGCCCAGGTTCTCTTAATTAAGAAAACAGAAGCTAATGGAAAGCTGTAATAATTTAAGTTTGATACTTTTTAGGGGAGGTGAAGGAAAGGACAGTAAATCCTTTGGGCTGGTCAGTGGTATTTTCCAGTGAATATTTGGAATCAGAAAGTATAAAGGAAGTTGACGATGTAATTCACATTCCACAGAGAACCTGTGATCCTTTCTCTTCCTCTCCTCTCTGCCTCTGTTGAAGGCTCCAGGGTGAAAGCTGTAAGTTGAAGAGAACAAGCTATCAGCAGAGGGTAACTTATGATGAGAAATGAAAATATTTGGATTAGCTTTAATACCAAGCCAGTGATATTTACAAATTATTAAACTGCCATCCTCACATCAAACGTTCTTTCTTTTATGAAATGCTAAGCTGTATTTTCAGTTTGTTTCAAACTGTCAGGGCCATTATTTGATGTTCCTCTTTGTTTGTTTATCTTAATTAAGATGTTGAATCAATCATTTTTACTTTCTCTCTCCAAGAGCAGCAGCCGGCTCAGAGTCAGGGCGAGGGCTGGCCACCCTTGAGTGCTGTGCAGGTGCTGAGCTGCGTGTGTTCACAAAGGGATAAAAAACACATTTGTCCTCCAGGTTGTGTGGATAGACTGACAGATTTTGATAAGAGGAAAAAAAGTCTTCCTCTGTGGTGAGAAATGACACTTCTATCGAGAACAAGCAAAAACAATGGCAAATTTCGTGCCTGTTGGGGAGATGATTTTCCTCAACAACATAATGAGAACTCACCTGGGGGTGGGAAACACTGAGGCGGGGTTGCAAATAGAATGTGGTGACCCAGATCAAGCATGAAACAGAAATGAAGAGCCCTGAGCCTTGTCCTGTGAACGTGACATTGTTGTTGCCACTCCAGGTTTCTTTTCCATTCCTGATGTCACAGTTCAGTCTCCAAGCTGCTAGGATGGCTTATTGTTGGAGAGACCATTTCATAGCCAAACTGCTTCGTGTTCCTCTTTGTATAGAGATACTTCTGGCCCATCAACTCTGTATAAGGGCCTTTGCCAGGTTTTTCCAACAGTGCCGTTTAATTCTGCTGAGACACCAACTTTGTCCTACTCATCCTCCCTTTTGAGAAGCATGCATTCCCTCAGAGTTGTAGCTAGCCAGGGATTGCTACAAGTCAACTAGACATGGAACAGAATTGTATTCTGCACACCAATCCACCTCTCTAGGATTAAAACTTGTCACCGTAGTCTCCTTAGGACCGTGCCCTGTCTGAGCCAAATGGCCATACAATTCAGTCAGCTGGACAAATGGGAAATGCAAAGAAAGGAAACCAGCCTATTGCATGATTTAGGGAGACCAGATGGGATACAGTGCTTTGCTTTTAAAATCATCCTAGTCAACGAAGCAATCCAAGTTCAGCCATAGAGTCAAACAGATTTTTTTGCATTTTAGACCACATGCTTCTGGAACAGCACTGTTCCAGTGTTGTACTCTAAGATCTGTCACTGGGTGGTACTGACATTATTTGTAGCCGTCACAAATGTGGAGCCCTAGAGTTGGGGGAAAGTATACCTTTTCATTGATCAGAATTTTTTTTAAGCACATCTATACAGAATCTGTATATGAAATTAGTATTAACATTTCTCCTAGTTAGCAGTGTGAGCACAGACAGCTAGCGTGATCTCATATGTTGTCCTGTCCCTGACAGTATTATAGAAGTTGACTCCAGGGACTCAGGCAAGAGGGCCTGTATTCCAGTCCTTCATTAGGCAAGAGGTGGACTTTTGAATCACATAATTCCAAGAGGAAGCATAACCTTTCAAAAGACAAACCAACACTTCATTTATTTGAGGCCTCTGTTACGACTCTTGGGCCACAGATAACTACTTTCAACAAATTCTCACTCTTCATTAGTGGAAAACACTTTCCTCTAATCACCACGAATTACCCAACACCTGGAATTAAGCAGTCTTCTCTTACGACACTCATTTGCTTTCTTTCCTATGGGATAGTCTAGGTTCATAAGGTGACTGCCAATACTTGTTTAGCTGTGTGCAGTATTCCTGGTGTGGCTGAGACTGCTAGCTAACCCCCAGTGTCCATTCTCCCCTCTGCCCTTTTAGATGGGCTCGTGGCTGCTCAGAACAACTGCCTGCTTCCCTACACCCCTGGCAACTAGATCCCACCATGTGACTTAAATTCAGGCTGGTGGAATGTAGAAGGGATGTTGCAATTTCTAGGACCACACACTAGTGTCCTTAAGTGGGGAGGAGGAGGTGATGTTCTCTGTGTTGCCCCTTTCCTCCTTCCTGCTGGCTGGAGCTGGAGCCAGCTTAGACCTTGAAGAAATCACATGCTTTATTAAGAAGATGGAAACGAGATAGGAGTGTTCTCCCATCCCCAGGCTGTCTCCCTCCAGTCTTTTTATCTGTGAGGGAGAAATTATCTTCTGTTTTGTTAAGGCCTCTATTATTTGGGGTTTTCTGTCACATTGGCTGAAATAATCCTAATCCTAACTGATACACCTGGTAAGGACACTTTTCAGGGGATAAACCCAAGGACAAGCTAAGTAGGGTAATACTTAGAGAGAAACTACAAAGAATGAGATGGAAGAGATACCACAGTAATAAAACAACTGTAAGTGGCTTCTTCAGCCATTTGAAAGGTTGGAATAAGCCAGAGTTATATGGGCATAGATAATGATTTCACTGGTATTTCTCAAATGGTGTTATGCAGAAGTTCTAACTTTCATAGATTAATGTTGTTTTCTTTGCGTCTTGGTGGTAATAGTCCTGGGTAGTTTGCCAAAATTGTAATGTATACAAGTCATCTTGGTTCTTTCCCAGGTCACCTTTGTTTACTTTATTGCTTAAGGCATCTCTCTTGCCCCTCATTCCCAGTTCTGGCACTCAGTGTCCAGGTCCCCCACTTGGGGGCCCACCTGGGCCCATGTCGCCAAGGCCAACCAGCAAGCCATTAAGGTGGCAAGAACCTAACACACAAATTTACTCCAAGGCTGTGGTCCTCAGCCCTCGGTGGACATCAGAACCATCCATAGAGCTTTTAAAAAATAAATACACCTCAAGCGCACTCCCAGGTGATCCTGATTGAGCATATCTAGGGTGCAGTTCAGGCATCACTATTTTTTAAAAGGTCCACAGGTTATTCTGATGTGCAGCGCAGTTAAGAACCACTGCTCTAAGGTGCTAATGACTGATAATGGCTCAATGTAGTGCTGTCAACCACAAGCATGCAACCTCATGGCTAAGAGTCACTGCCTAACATACTTCTGTCGGTTTTCTCTGCTTGGTGGTCCACTGCATGGGCACTCACAGCTGTGCCTTGTCTCCAAGGCACAAAGCTAGAACTTTATGCTCCCCTCTCCCAGTGATCCAGGGTGTACCAGCTTGTGGATGGAAGAACCTCACTTAATGTACTACCTCTCCCAGCAGCATTGGTAGTTCAACAGGGAATAATGCTTTGTTCTAAGGGGATGGGCTCCAAATGGTGGAATTTTAGGGATTAAGAAAGTCAGTTGAGAAGATATTTTGGAAGGACCCTTTTCCAGTTTTGTTAAACACACACCACCTAAGCAGCACCAATTCTACTTACAAAACAAGAGAAACAAAACCACTGAGTCAGTTTCAGAAGATGTTTTAGACTTCTGGGGGAGAAAAAGAACGTATTTCTTTATTTTCCTTCATTGTCTATTTGGAATTGCCTTCAGCCTGCACACTCTCTCTTGCCCCTAGAGAAGCAGTGCCATTCACCCCTAATGCAGCCATAGTTAAATGGCATGTTAAAAGAGCATATTACACTCTCATGTTAAAAGAGCTCATGTTAAAAGAGCATATTACACTCTCTGAATATCCTTTCATACCTGGAATATAAACTTAGAACACAGAGCAGAGGATCATTTAGTGATCAATCCCCTAATATAGCATAGGCACTGCCAAGCTAATCAATATTTTCCTATATCTAGCTTTTACAAACCTAGGTTAATTAAGATCCTGCAGTGTCTTAGGTAATCCTTCATATTTCACTGGATTTTCTTCTCAACTCTTTTAGCTGTTTCTTTGTACTTTAATCTTCTCCTTCCAGATTCTGTGAATACGTATCTCATAGAGCTAGTGTAAAAATTGAATTAAAGAAGAGGTTTGAAAGTGCTCTAAAATTTTTAAAGCTCTATATAAATGTACAGTAATGTTTCTATAATAAGGACTGTATTCTTTGTGTAGCAGTACTTCAAATCTTTGATGGAGAGAGGAAGAAGAAAGATTGAGATGTGGAGAGATTAATGCAAAGTAGTATTGGCATGAGAATTTCTTACTTCTGTTCCTGCCTTGTCCACTTACTAGGGAGGCTTGAGCAAGTCTCTTTAATTTCTCCATCAAGAGAAAAATGACCATTTTTCTTATTATAGGTAATTATTCTTATTACAGAGGTAGTGGTGAGGATTAATGAATCAAGGTGTATCAGGAGATTTAAGAGGTCCATAGCTTTTTTAAATCCTGCAGAAAGATTCTGGAAAAGAGATTCAGATATAGGCCTAAGTCACAGCTAGATGACTGTGCCTGCACAGCTAGATGCAACCCTGGCATCCGGGCAGTCGCCCCTCAGTTCTAATTATTAGCACACTTCCTTTGCTAAATAGAATAAAAGGAAGAGCTTTTGTTCTTGTTAATTACTAAAACACATTGCATTGTCTGTGGAGACTTTTTAATCATTGCAGATTTATTGCCCTGGAAATAAGGATGTGTAATGAGAATGTTCTCACACCTATGTTGGTGTGAACTCTTCTCCAGGAATAGGCAGAGAGATAAATGAAATATATGCAGGACAATGGGCGAAGTGCAGCCTCCACTAATTGTTTATTTTCTTTCCAAAATGGCAAGAAGTTGTTGGAGTTTCATACTTCATTTTATATACAAATTGAGGTCCTGGGGGAGAGTATCCTTCATGTGAACAGCTCTCCCAGTTACAGGAGAAAACTGAGTAACAATAAACCCCTCAGGGACATCATTTAATATTTCCAGCATTTCACATGAGCTTCTGACACTTGGGTCTTCAAGGGGAAAGCTGATTTATACCTTCAGTCGTTAGACAATGTAAAGGTGAGGTCAGGCATAGGCATCCTTCATCCCTTTCCCCGGTGCTCACGGGTCCCTTGGGCAAGGTGGAATCAAAGCATTTCAAATGGTAGAGGTCACAGGAGTGACACCGTGAGAGGTAAGAGAGCACAGCCTCCTTCCTCTACCGGTAGGTCTGACGCCCATATATCTTCATATTGCCGTTGTTTCCACTTGAAAAATTACATGCAGTTGGTTTTACTTTTCCTTCCCTTCCTATTCTTAAAACATGATTTCCACCCCCAATCTAAAGTGTAATTTATGTCAAGAATAATGATTATGTGTTTCTGATTATTTTTTAAAAAGACAAAACCTTTAACATAAATGCAGGACAACAGGTGTCTTATTTTATGGCCTTGTACCTTTCCAACCCTATAAATTAAAATCATGTCTGTGCTCTCTCTGTCTTTGCACTGATCTGAAGTCATCTTCCTAGGACATCCTAGGAATTCTGTGCTTTCTGGCACAACGCCTCCCACGTGGTAGGTTCCAAATAAATTTTTCTTCATTTGATCTGATCTACAAGTACTTTATCCAATTCTAGTCATGCCCAGTGATACAATAATATTTTGTAAATTGCAGCTCAAGTTTATACCCTGGGCTTCTGACCCCAGATTTCATAATGGGATTTCATGTCTTTTATTACCTGTGAAATAAAGCAGATCTCAGGATGGAAAGAGACCTGTTTTTGTGGGTCCCTTGCATTGTAGGAAGAGCTTAGGCAAATTAGACTTATGGTACAAAGTATAATATTAGAATTGCAAAGGAATCTTAAAATTCCATAAAGACTAAAGACTATTAAAATGTTCTTAAAATGATACCTAATTCAAATATAACTTTGTATAAGTGTTTTTAATAAAATTGTTTCTCTTTATTCTGCACTGATTTTTTTCTTTCTTTTCTGGATTCCGTTGCCACATACCCTTCATACCAAACTTAGGAATTTTGTATAATCAGCCACTCAGAATGGGTATCATTGTGTAGATATGAAGACTTGTGGCTTTACTGTTAAATAGTTGTAAAACTATTTTTACACGTATTTTTATCAAAATGATATATGCATACAGTTTTTAAAAATCAAACTATATATACTACAAGAAGCCACCCTTTCCCAGTCCCAAAGTTCTGCTCCCCAGAGGGGACCCCTTTCAATTCTTTCATCAATTGTTCCATCCATTCTGGAGTATACCTTCCACATTTCTGAATAATGTATATAACTACTTTCTTAATTTATCAATTTCAGACATTAGCTATTGATTTTATATTGTGGTAGAGGAGAATTTAGCCCTTCTATTCCATCCTAACCCTCCCTTCCCCTGTCTTCACCTTCCCAGTGTGGTTACATTATAATTCTTAGTTACTTGATGTTTAGCATTTATATTATTTAACCATGTAAGTATCATTTACTGTCAACCCTTATAAAATCATATAATTAAATTTTATTTCTTGTTTTTCCTAGAGTTGGCAAATGCCTTGACTTTTTTCGTTTGATTAGTTTTTTGAAGTCACCATCCCAAAATTGTAATATTCCTCTGACTGCTATTTTCCACTTGGTCAAACGCACCAGAGGATCCATCATTTCCATTTCGTTCTTAGAGCTTCTCCCCTGGAGACCTCCATCCTCTTCCCCACTCTGGGCTGGCTGCCCTGAGGCCTCTTGCATAGCTGTCACCCTAGCACTCTTCTTTTATCCCTTTCCTTCGTCAGAGACCCGCCTTCTGGATCCAATGTCACCTTCATTCTTGGTGGACTCCCTCATTTTGGTGGAGCACATACTTTGGTGGCATCCTGAGAAAGGTTGCTGGGGAAGTCAATTTCTTGAGACTTTGCATGTCTGAAAACCTCTTTATTCTACCTTTACACTTGACTGATAGTTTGGGTGTGAGAATCCTGGTGGAAATCATTTCCTCTTGGAACTTGCAAAGTTTTGCTTCATTGGCTTCCAGCTTCCAGTGTCATTGTAGAAAATTTCAGTGCCATTCTGCTTTTTGATTCCTTGGGTATGACCTACTTTTTCCCACTACTTCTGAAGGTTTTAGGATCTTCTTCTTATCGATTGTGTTCCGAAATTTCACAGTGATTACCAAGGTGTTGAGTCTCTTTTCATTCATGTGCTGGGTGTATGAAGGACCCTTACAATCAAGACTCATATCTTTCATTTTGAGAAATGTTATTGTTTCTTTGATCGTTGCCTTTCCTCTGTTTTCTGTGTTCTAATACTTTTTATCTTTTCTGGTTTCCTTTTCTTGGTCTTCTTGCCCTATTTAAGATTTCCTCAATTTTATCTTCCAACTCACCTATTGATTTGGGTTTTAATTTTGAGTGCCGTATATTTAATTTCCAACTATCCTTTCTTCTTCTCTGATTGTTCCTTTATAACCATTCTTCTTTATGGATATAATGTCTCTTCATCCCTCTGAGAATATTAATGGTGGTTTGTTTGTTTAGTTCTCTTTTCTGCTTCCAAAATTAACTCTGTTTCCTCTGAGTTCTTTTTGTTCTATTATACGTTTTGGTTTTTGTCTTTCACACTGGAAAAATTTCTCTACGTGTCTGGTGGTCCTTAGATGCCTGCTCATATTTAAAAGTGAGATACGAAAAAGCAGATTAAAACTTCTGTGTGCCAAGGTGGAGCTTATCAACTGAGGGGCTTCACTTAGATTCTAAAGTTTAGAGTAATGGGGGAACCCAACCATTTCACTTGGGGTCTTCCAAATATCAACATCTGTAGCTCTTTCCTCTTCAGGAAAGCTGCAGAAGGAAGCTAAGGACCTCAGTGTCCAGTACATGGACTATTATGTAATTCACCCATTTTCAGGATGGCTTCTCACTTTTCACTAGACTGTGTGTCCCAAGATTTGGGACCTTCCTGGTTTTATTTCCCCCACAGAAATTAAACCCCCTGTGCCTGGTTTGGAGAAGGATCATTACCAGATAATGGTAGTAAATGACAGATGTTATGTTGGACTGGAGTCAGAAAACTTGATTTCTTTTCTCAGATCTATAACACATTGGTCACATTACTTTAGATAAGTCACATAATCTAACTGGCTGGGATTTAGTTTCCCCACCTGCAAAATGAGTGGCTGGATCCTTTGCTCCATTACTGCTGGAGAGTCCTGTAACCACTCCATCTAAGAATTCTTCATCTGGTACTTAATGGACATGCTAAAATAAGTGATGGAATAATATTTAGAAGAATTTCCTTGACCAGTATTACTATCTTCTTAAACCTTGCTACATTTTGGCCGGGCGCAGTGGCTCACGCCTGTAATCCCAACACTCTGGGAGGCCGAGGTGGGTGGATCATTTGAGCTCAGGAGTTCAAGACCAGCCTGAGCAAGAACAAGACCCCATCTCTACTAAAAATAGAAATTAGCTGGACAACTAAAAAATATATAGAAAAAATTAGCCGGGCATGGTGGCACATGCCTATAGTCCCAGCTACTTGGGAGGCTGAGGCAGGAGGATCACTTGAGCCCAGGAGTTTGAGGTTGCTGTGAGCTAGGATGACGCCATGGCATTCTACTCAGGGCAACAGAGTGA